>JAGYYJ010001873.1:0-78496 GCA_019671005.1 Hibiscus mutabilis | reverse complement strand
TTTTGGGGCATATCATTTCTGCTGAGGGTATCCGGGTTGATCCGAAGAAGATCGAGGCTGTCATGAGTTGGAAGCAACCCATGAATGTTTCTGAGATCCAAAGTTTCTTGGGTTTAGTAGGCTATTATCAGAGGTTTTTTGAGAATTTCTCGATCATCGCAGCTCCGTTGACTAAACTTTTGAGAAAGAATGTCCCTTTTGCTTGGTCTGAAGCTCAGCAGACTAGTTTTGAGAAGCTAAAGAACGTGTTGACTGAAGCACCAGTCCTAATTTAGCCTGAGTCGGGGAAGGCTTACACCATCTACAACGATGCTTCTCACACCATATTGGGATGTGTTCTAATACAGGATGGTAAGGTGGTAGCCTATGCGTCCCGTCAGCTAAAACCACATGAGTGCAACTATCCTACCCACGACCTAGAGCTCAATGTTGTGATCTTTACTCTCAAAATTTTGAGACACTATCTTTATGGAGAGAAGTGTTATATCTTCACAGACCATACGAGTTTGAAATATCTTCTCACTCAAAAGGAGCTTAACCCAAGACAGTGACGTTGGTTAGAGCTTCTTAAAGACTATGACTGCAAAATTGAGTATCATCCAGGCAAGGCCAATGTTGTTGCCGACGCCTTGAGTCGTAATGCCATATTAGATTTGAGAGCCTTGTTTGCTCGGATGAGTTTGTATGAGGATAGCAGTCTTTTGGTAAAACTTCGGGTTATTCCTACTTTGATTTCTGATATTCGAGTTGAGCAACCGACTGATCCATTCTTGTTGCACCGTATAAGAGAGGTTGAAGAAGGAACATCTCAGGATTTCTCTATTGACCAGGATGGTGTACTGTTTTTTCGGGGTCAGTATTGCAATCTGAGGAATTCTAGCTTGAAACAGGTTATTCTTCGTGAAGCCCATGACAGTCCTTACTCTATGCATCCTGGTGGGGACAAGATGTATATGAATCTTCGTAAGGGATACTGGTGGAAGGGCCTGAAGAGGGATGTTGTTGGGTTTGTGTCAAAATGTTTGACTTGTCAAAAGGTAAAAGTAGAGCATCAGCGTCCGTCCAGGTTACTTTAGCATATTGAGATTCCATAGTGGAAATGGGAGCGTGTGATGATGGATTTTGTTAGTGGTCTTCCTTTGACTCCCTTAAAGAAAGACTCTATCTGGGTTATTGTCAATCAGTTGACTAAGTCTGCACACTTCATTCCTATTCGGGTTAACTATTCTTTGAGTAGGTTAGCTAAGCTCTACATCTCGGAGATTGTTAGACTTCATAAGGTGTCGTTGTCTATCATTTCTGATCGGGACCCAAGATTCACAGCGCTTTGGGTACTTAGTTGAACTTTAGCACTGGTTATCATCTGCAGACTGATGGCCAGTCTGAGTGGGTAATCCAGATTCTCGAGGATATGTTGAGGGGATGTGTTGTGGATTATAGTGGCAGTTGGGAAGATTTCTTACTGCTTACGGAGTTCGCCTACAATAATAGCTGCCAAGATAGTATCAAGATGGCACCGTATGAGGCTTTGTATGGGCGTAACTGTCGTACACCTATTGGTTGGACCGATCTTAATGAGCATAATTGTTAGGACTGTATATTGTTCACGAGGCGGAGCAGACTGTTAGATTGATTCGGGATCGGCTTAAGGCTGCATTTGACAAACAGAAGTCTTATGCCGATTTGAGATGTCGGGATCTTGAGTTTGAGGTGGGAGATGAGGTTTTCTCGAAAGTATCTTCGTTGAGGAAGGTACTTTAATTTGGTCAAAAATGCAAGCTAAGTCCTTTTTTCATCCACCCTTATCGGATTATTTGGCGAGTTGGACCCGTTGCCTATCAGCTTGAGTTACCACCTAAGCATAATCGTATTCATGACGTCTTCCATGTCTCGGTGTTGAGATGCTATCATGCTGATCTGTCTCATATTTTTCTTGTGGAAGAGATTGAGATTCGCCCTGACTTGCGTTTTGAGGAGGAGCCAGTTGAGATTCTTGCTCAGGACAAGAAGGTTCTCTGGAGGAAGACCATTAAGATGGTCAAGGTCTTGTGGTGAAATCATGGTCATGATGAGGCTGCAGGGAGCCCAAGGCTGTTGTCAAAGCTCAGTATCCACATCTCTTTGATCTAGGTAAATTTCGAGGCCAAAATTTCTTTTAACGAGAAGAGAATTGTAATACCCCAAAATTTCCCCAAATTAAAAGAAATCCCTAATTCTTGAACCCTAAATTTTTAGGAATTTTGAACTGTGGTTCTAATTGAATTTATGGACTTAATTGGGAAAATTCAAAACTTTTGTGGCATGTGTGCAATGTGGGGGAAGTTAGGGGCTCTTGGTGGTAATTTGCCCTTTTAGGCAAAGGTTTTCACCCTAATGAAACGTCTAAAATCTGTCCGGTTTCCATTTGTTTGAGAAATCCAGCCGCAGCCCAACTTCTCTTCTCCCTTAACATTTCTCTCTCGAAATTAACAATCTTCGCCCTTGCTCCGGCCAAGCTTCGTTCTGCCCTTAAACGCTGTATGTTTGCCGAATCAAACCCGTCAATCGTCTCATTTTCCTGTCCAGTCTTGAAGCAGCCCAACCTTCATGCCTAGCTGCCGTTCGTTGCTCAAAAGCGGCTTAGAACTAGTTCGAACCGTACCTTGCACCACCATTCTTCTCTCCACGCTTTGTCGTTTGCACCGCCTTCGTTACCCCCCTTTGGCCGTTCGAGTTCACCCGTTCTCTGCCGTTGTTCTGTTTTGCGTTTAGGTAAGCCTTTGATTGTGTAAGTGTGTTTGGTGCGTGTTGTTTAAGTGGATATTTTGGGAACCTTGTGTTGTGGTTCATGGTTGGTGTGCCGTCGAAAACCCTTATGGCCATCGAGTTGTTCTATTACCGCCATTTGGGGTCTAAAAGCCTAGCCGCCTAAGGGGGTTTTGTAAACCCTAACTATTTTGTTATAGAGGAAAAGAGTGCTATGGGCCGTAGATGTGGGTGTTATGAATTTGGGCTGGAACCAAAGCTGAACCACGCCAGCAATTAGTGAGTTTGGGCTTAACCCAGTTTGATGAGTGAGAGAGCCAAAGCAAGCCCAAAACCTTGTGGGAAGCCTGGACCAAACCATCGACTCGAACTAGGGTCAGCTTTAGACCGTTCAAACTGAACGAACTAACAGTTTTGAACCAAACCGAATGGGTAGCCCATTGACCGTTGACTGACTAACGTCAACTTTGAATTTTTGGTTGACGTCAGCATTGATTTTTGGCTGACATCAGTGTTGACTTTTTGGCTAACATCGACATTTACTTTTTGCGACCCGAGTCAACTTTACGATTTTTGACGTTCTGATTCCAAATTTGCTACCCGTTTTTCCAAATTCAAATCCAAAAGTCCGTTTTGCTATCTGCATTTAATTATAGTTAGTATTTTGAGAATTTTGAATATTGGAATATGATCGAATATTATTGTGTTCAGGTGACGTTGACTCGAAGCCTGAAAATCTTCCTCATCCTCCACCTGTTCGACCTCCTTCTACACATCCTGCGAGTTCGTGAGTATGGTTTCGTTTAGTAATTATGTTAGTGTGGCATAATAGTAGTGATTAATTATGTTTTGTTGACCTCGTAGGTATTGACACTCGACCTAATACTAGAGCTGAGCGTGGGAGATGTCACTCTTGACGTTGAGTTATTAGCTGCCTAAGGTGTCTCTCTTCTAGTGCTATATCTTTTCTATGCTCTATGTTATGCGTGCATTGTTGTATATGTGACTGATTGGATGATCTGTGGACTTTGGTATGTTTTGTATGATGGCATGTCATGCATCAAATATGGGAATCCGATTAAATTAATATCAGGCTTATATAGTATGCACTCAGATTAAATTAATATATCAGATATACTCTCAGATTCGAAAAATATAAATCGAAACATGTCATATCATTTGGGTTGGGAAATTGTACGGGGAAGTTCATTGGGTTCACCCTTCGGGCTGAATTCCACTTCGGATCAATGGTTCCACCTTTGGGTCATTCCACTTCGGATGGTGACGATGTAGTTAGAGTGGTTCTGGGGAACCTTACTCTTCCGACGGCGTAAGGAGATGGGTGTATGACATTACATTTTATGACTCAGATTGTATGCATATGTATATTGAGATGGTTGTTGAACCATGCTTGTTGTTCAGATTTATGTTTTATGTTTTTATCTGCACTTTAGAGACACGCTGAGCATCATAGCTTACTCCCCCTAGTTTTTCTTTCAGATACTAAGGCTTAGGCGAATGGTACTTGGAGTATTTCATTTTATCGGACTTTATCTTACTTTACTGTATGGTTATTAAGACACTTGATTTGATCTATTATTATTATTTCGGATATTTTTTATTTGGGACTTGGGACATTATAATTATTTGAGACTTATTGGTTTGACATGCACTATTTGCATTTCTTTCTTATAATGACTTTTGGAATTTTGCTAAACGACTACGTTTTATTTAAATGATATAACTTTGTGGTTCAGATCTTTTATAATTAAGTTGTAATTTGAATTATTCAACCTAATAACCTTTCTTTAGGGACAAGTTTTTCAAACTTAACTTCCAAGTTTCGACTTAAGAAATTAAATCAAATTTAAGAGGTTACACTCAACCATTGCAATACATAATCCACCAGCGGGAGAATATGGCACAATTAACCCCACGACCGCTATGGTTCCCATGATGGAGAAAACGGTACAATCACAACTCCTCAATACACATGAGGCGACTTATTATAGTGCACTTTAAATCCTATGTGATAGAGTAGCGCAATCTTGGATTTGGAAGCCTTCAAATCAAGTTGTTGTAAGAACTAGGAGCTCTAGACTCAATTAAGGAAGTTTGGGCAGGTTTGAAAATTCAAGAGAAAAGAGAAGGGATTTTCTTGAATTTTTCAGATTCAAGGCTGGAAAATTAAAGAAAGAAAGACTAGATGAAGGGTTAGATGATAAGAAATAAGAATATAAATAAAAAGATGAGAAAATATTAAGAAGAAGAAAGGTAAAACAAATCTGAAAATTCCAGCTTTGTTTATGGAATTATGGAAGATGGTGTGAAGGTTGAAGATGAAGATGGCTTGTAAATTTTTGATGTTGTTTTGTCCTCGGCACCCTCTTAGACTCAATTATCTAAGCAAGCAACCTCAAGCGGCTCTAACCCACCCTCCTAGACCCGATTATCTAGGCAAGCAAGAGTGTGAAGATGATCTCCCTCACAAGAACTCGTCGAACTTATGTTGAAGAAGACTTCGAAGGCGCAAGTAATCAGCACTTGCAAAAATAAACTGACTAAATATTTCATAAATCAAAAAAAATCTGTCTTACAATGATGGAGGCTTCATCCTTTTATAGGTGAAGGATAGATAAAGTAATTTAACTTCTACTAAAACAAAGAAAACCTAATCTAATTAAAAAAATAACAGCCTTTAAACTCCTTGTGCTTGTGTGGCAAGGAATAGGGTGATAAGGCAAGTGATAAGCTGATAAGGGCTGGGTGGCTGATTCCTAAAGTATATAAAACCCTAAAAACATCAATTTAAATGATAATAAATATATTGGGCTAAGTTTAATTCGTCCAAAGCCTTATATGTTAGCTTTTGGGCTGAATTTTACAAAATCCCGTAATAATCCCGTATCCAGTTTTCTGCATGCGCAATCTTCAGTAAATTGGACGTATCTTGAGTTACTGATGTCCGATTGATGCGTTTTAAGATGTGTTGAAAAGGTAACTGAATGAAGGACAATTTGTTAGAAGACAACTTGATAGAGAAATGAACGGATCCCATCCAAAAACTCGTCGCAAGTTAGCTGACTTCCCAGACATTACAAGCAGATTCAATTTCTTGTCCAAGATGCATCGTTTTTGACCTCCTATGCTGCACTGTTTTGGCTTTTATTATTGTTTGCGTCGAGCAAATTCAGGTTCTTGTCCAATATTAGTAATTTGACCCCGCTCATGCATGTATCATTCCCCCACTCCTCAAAAGGATTCGTCCTCGAATCTAAATCGGCAATGAGAGAACAATCATCAACTTCAATTGAAAAGGCTTCTTTATTGTATGTGGAGTGATATAATTGAGCTCCTCTCAATGGTTCAACAAAATCCTGAAAAAATAAGACAACACTTCTCGAACATTTATAATGATTAGTCAAAACAAAATCACTCGTTGCGTTCTTTTTCTTGTCTTTTTCTTTTGGGCTTTGTGTGACTTTTACCTCATATGTATTTTCACTCACCAAATTTGGGCCATTAATTTGACTTTTTTCACTCTTGGCCTCTTTACTCTCAGTCTTTTGTATCTCACATATCATATCCCTCTCACAAAATTTATCATCAATGTACAATTTCTGTAGAGGAGAAAGTATTTCTAACGGAATGATAGGACAATAATCAAATGAAGGGTTAGAATTACACTTACTTTCTTCGTGGGGAGGTGATGAGAGAATAGCAAGTGGACCTACTACTTCCCATGAGGGATTAGAAGCATTGTCATCTTGTCTAATGTGTTCACTATCACTATCACTATCCTTTTGTTTGGGAGATGGTTCTTCTCCAATATCAACATTTGCACAAATGTTAGAAGTAGAATTAGGAAGAGAATCATGTGTACCTTCTGGTTTTGGGATGTCTTCGTGGTCGGTTGCATTCGTGTTGTCAATTGATTCAGCATTTTGTGCTTCCAATCTTTTTCGTTTTATCCTCTCACACTGTTTTTTTGCTTTCGCTATTTCTTCATCTATTTTTTCCGGCTCTATTGTAGCAAACGAGAGCTTCTGGACTTGGTGCACAACCGAGTATCCATTTGTATTGATTCGATGGACAGCGCCACGATCATTTTTCCAAGGTCTTCCTAATAGCAAGTGGGTGACTTCCATAGGAACCACGTCACACCATACATCATCACAATAGCTTCCAAGAGTAAAAGAGATTAAACAACGTTCGGTTACCTTCATATCCGGTCCGCTATTAAACCCTTGAAGATGATACGGCTTAGGGTGTTCTTGGCATGGTAGATCGAGTGCATCAACAATGAAGCTACTCACTAAGTTTACACGACTATCACCATCAATAATTAAAGAACATAGATTACCTTGTATCTTACATCGTGACCGAAAAATATTTATTGGTATACAATAACGAGTGTTGAAAAGAGAATAAAACATCCTAATTGCTTTAAGAATCCAAAGAAAAGGTTAGACACCAATAGAAATATAGTTGCAAGGAGAAAGAAGAGTATGCAACTTTTAGTCCTACTAACACAAAGAAACAAGAAAGTGTTAGAAGATGTGTAAGAAGCAATAAAAGCTAAAACAAACGAAAACTACTGGCCAATGAAAGAAAATTAGAAAAACCCCGAAAACCCTAGAATTTTGCAGCAACTTGATCTACTTCGTTCGAGGTGTTCCCGATGTCAAAAAATTCTGAAATTTTATTTGGTGACTCCTACAAAGGTGTAGATCTGATCTGCAAATTTTCAGGTCAAAATTCGCTCGTTTGAATTTGACGAATTTTCCCTAATTTTTGAGTTTTTCACCCAAAAACACCAAAATTCTTGTCAAGAATCGTCCCAAATCTGATACCAAATGATAGAGTAGCGCAATCTTGGATTTGGAAGCCTTTCAAATCAAGTTGTTGTAAGAACTAGGAGCTCTAGACTCAATCAAGGAAGTTTGGGCAGGTTTGAAAATTCAAGAGAAAAGAGAAGGGATTTTCTTGAATTTTTCAGATTCAAGGCTGGAAAATTAAAGAAAGAAAGACGAGATGAAGGGTTAGATGATAAGAAATAAGAATATAAATAAAAAGATGAGAAAATATTAAGAAGAAGATAGGTAAAACAAATCTGAAAATTCCAGCTTTGTTTATGGAATTATGGAAGATGATGTGAAGGTTGAAGATGAAGATGGCTTGTGAATTGTTGATGTTGTTTTGTCCTCGGCACCCTCTTAGACTCAATTATCTAAGCAAGCAACCTCAAGCGGCTCTAACCCACCCTCCTAGACGCGATTATCTAGGCAAGCAAGAGTGTGAAGATGATCTCCCTCACAAGAACTCATCGAACGTATGTTGAAGAACACTTCGAAGGCACAAGTAATCAGCACTTGCAAAAATAAACTGACTAAATATTTCATAAATCAAAGAAAATCTGTCTTACAATGATGGAGGCTTCATCCTTTTATAGGTGAAGGATAGATAAAGTAATTTAACTTCTACTAAAACAAGGAAAACCTAATCTAATTAAAAAAATAACAGCCTTTAAACTCCTTGTGCTTGTGTGGCAAGGAATAGGGTGATAAGGCAAGTGATAAGCTGATAAGGGCTGGGTCGCTGGTTCCTAAAGTATATAAAACCCTAAAAACATCAATTTAAATGATAATAAATATATTGGGCTAAGTTTAATTCGTACAAAGCCTTATATGTTAGCTTTTGGGCTGAATTTTACAAAATCCCGTAATAATCCCGTATCCAGTTTTCTGCATGCGCAATCTTCAGTAAATTGGACATATCTTGAGTTACTGATGTCTGATTGATGCGTTTTAAGATGCGTTGAAAAGGTAACTGAATGACGGACAATTTGTTAGAAGACAACTTGACACAGAAATTCCCGGATCCCATCCAAAAACTCGTCGCAAGTTAGCTGACTTTCCAGACATTACAAACAGATTCAATTTCTTGTCCAAGATGCATCGTTTTTGACCTCCTATGCGTGCACTGTTTTGGCTTTTATTGTTTGCGTCGAACAAATTCAGGTTCTTGTCCAATATTAGTAATTTGACCCCGCTCATGCATGTATCACTATGACATGCAACCAATATCCAATAACATTTAATCATTGTCACTTGCCAATATATTTCATATTTAACATAATACCTCTCTATTTTTCATATGCAATGTTTAAAGCAATTTCTAATGCAACAAACCATGCATTTCATAATATCAAAATACTTTCCATAAATCATTTACCCTGCTCAGATATCACCAACATCTGATCATTTGTATCAAAATCCATTTCCAAAGCATGTATATAACAGTAGATGTCAAATCATAAATATAGCCATGAGAAAATCAACTTTGCCAAACCAAAATTGAGAGCAAAATCGTCTAATACTTAATTCCAAGCTTAGAAAAGCGTTTCAATCCTAATCTAAACTCCCAAAATCACTTTCAAACCTTTACAAAGATGTAAATCACATTTCCACTCACTGGCAACACAAAGCTCCACTTGCCGATGCGAAATCAAGCGTCCAAAACTACCGAAACTTCACCATTCTCTATCGGATCAAACTCCCCTATTTTATCCACACAAAAACAAAGGATTAATGCATCACTGTGCATCTTTAATCCTAGCAACATCAATTCTCAACATCGCCTCACCAAGAACCACCATAAACCTTCCGAAAATAACCAAAAACCACTTCGATATCAACCTAAACAAAGCCCAACCATAATCTAACGATTTGAACATCTAATCAACATCAATTAACATCTAAAAATACTTTTAACTTCATCTTATACCTCCAACAACATCATAACACCATAAATACCTCAAAATCTAACTAGTCACAACATAGAAAATTAGCAATTTAATTAGTTTCAGGATTTCTTTTACACATCTTTTCTCATAACATTAAAACATATCTTAGATGTGAATTAAATAAAAAAATAAATTGTAACTAAGGACCAAATTGAATAAAATTCAAAAATATATTAATGAAATTGGTACAAATGGTGACCAAATTTTAAAGATTGCAAGATTAAGAGCTATTGTTTAATGGCCGAAGAAGAAAGGCGTGGGCCACGAACGGGGACTCGCGAGCTCCGCGGCCCAGACCCCTGGCCTATATAAGGCTTTCTTCAGCTCAGAATTGAGCTTTTCCCCTTTTTCTTTCTAATTTCTCTCTCTAGAGCCGGAAATGGTCCAAATTCTCTTTAAAATAACAACATCAAACCCAAAAATATTCCTTACAATTGATTAAACCTCCAAATCTCAACCAAATTCTTCAGTTGTTCTTCAATAAAACACTCGTTTGATCTCCAAGAACCCTAGAACTGTAACCCATATTTGTTTTTCGATCAAACCCACTATTTTCTCAAGAATAACAAAAATGTTTTTTTTCTTTTACCCTTTTTAACCTGAGACCAATAACTTTCTTTTTCTCTTTTCTGTTTTCCTAAGATATAAACCTCTGTATCCAAGAACACACCCCAAAAGCCATGTGTTCGTTAAACCTAATCCTAAACTAACCTAGATCTACAAGGATCTTCCCGATATTCACCCATCTTAAACCTAAACTACCCATACCCGTTCTCATTTTCAACTCCAGCATGCAAACAACACTCCGGCCACCACCTCTGACCGATGAAACAAAGGTAAATAGACACAAACCCTTTCTTTCCTTAATGATTTTTTAAAAGAAAATGAAATGTACTTGCACTTATTTTTTTATTTTTGATCTAAAAAGAAAGGGAGGAATATTTCTCTTCAGGCATGATGCTTCAATTCCTAGACGGATCTCTAATGACTTTTCTATTATCCGATGACCTTATGGCTTTCCCAAACGTATATCTCTTTCCTTTTTTAATTTCGAAAATTTGTGCCCTTTTATGTCACAATCAATAATCATTATTGCATTCTCTCTCTATGCATTTAGAGTATTGATGACTGGGTAGATAACTTATTTTGTGTACCCTTTTACTTAACTTTTGCATGTGTTTAGGCTCATATAGTTACATTTAGGAGTAGTTTGGTATAGTTTGGGAGTTATGGTACCTATGCTTAATTGTTATATATTCTGGTACTTTTAATGAGGAAGGTAGTGCATTTTTGTGGTGCTTGTGCATGAAACTTTTGGAGCTAAAGGAACGCTGGAGTAGAAGGACAACATCCCTCTTGTATTGAGCTGACGAGGTAGTAGAGTTGGAGATAACTCAAACTTTGGCACACATGGATTCTCATGAGATATAGAACTCATTGAAAGAAGCGGGAAAGTAATGTCCTCTTTAAGAGGCTTCACACACTTTAGGGTTTCTAAACTGTAGCTTTTCTGCCTATATGAAAAAGACTTGGGCCACAAACAAAGGGAGCTTGATCTTAGGCGACAACCCTTAGCCTTCATCTATCAGAGAACTATTGGAGTCGAAGTTCTAGAGGAGTCTTCACACAATGAAAGCCATCGAGAGAGGCTGGAGGAGTGCAGGACTTGCAGCACAGTTAGAGAGCTTGGAGGAGAACATCGAGAAAGTTTGATTCTTTATTTTCTTTGCTTGACAAACTGCCATGTTTCTTAATGATTTTATTATGGATGTTTTAGGCTAAAACATGAGCTAAATACTTTTGTTTATGTTTATTGTTTTTAGGATATTATGTTTTGATTAATTGGTTTAATGCTATAGTTTCTTCCTTTATCTATTTTCTTCATTATCCTTCATGCGTAGTTATTGTAAGTGCTATCGAGAAAGGCCTTTTAACTATTAATTTGTGGCTTAATATCAATAAAGTTAGGTTAAACAAGATGAACAGTGGGGCTAAGTTGTTAACTTGGTCCTAATCCAGCTTAGACATAAGTTTAGGATTTCAACAACTAATAAGGGAACTTGAATAGATAATAGAGTTGTTAGGGTTCACACAGACATGTATCACTTCGCTTCATTGTTATCAACATTTAGGCATCGAGAAAGTCAGAAGTTTATTTGAAAACCCTATCGAATATATGAAGTCTTAATTGGTTTATGCATACATGTATTGCCATCTCCTATAGCATTCAAATAAGTAATCAAGCATAATTCCTAGGCAATAAACCCATCTTTCATAATCATCTTAATATCTGCTATAGCGTCTATTTGTCTTGATTATTGCTACTTTACTTTCTTTGCATTTAGTTTTGATAATCACTATCAAATAAATACTTTCTCACCAATTCTTAAGTACGATTGCCTCGTATTTATGGATCAAATCCTCATGGGTTTGACACTCTAGTCTATCACTTTATTACATGATCGACAAGTATACTTGTTCTAAAGTGCATATCTATTTTGCAAGCATCAAGTTTTTGGCGTCGTTGCCGGAGATTGACAATCGATAATTACGTAGTAATTGAGCTTAAGATTTTATTTAGTTTATTTTAAATTTTTGTTTTTATTTTTTTTCCTTTTTAGGTACGTTACAATGCATGACCAGACGTACAAATCAAGAAAACCCCATTATTCCATTTAATCCAAAAATTGAAAGACATTTGTGAAACCTACACAGAGAATGCATGATAATGGCAGACCAAGTTGGTAACAACCTGAATGACGCACAAGTTGGCAATGATCTTCCACCAATAGACAAGAGAGTAATTATTAATGATGCAAACAACAATAGAGGATGGGAAAGACAGGTGATTGTTCTACTTCTAGCCTGACCTAGACGATGCATTCGAGATAATTTTGCACCTGTCATCATAGACCTCAACCCATCGATTGTTGTGCCAACAATAAGGGCAACTAGCTTCGAGCTGAAGACCGTTATGTTTAACATTCTCAACTCTGTTGGAAAATTTAGTGGATTAACAAGAGAGAATGTTCGAGAACACATTCAAGCTTTTTTGAAATTCTGTGACTGCTTCAGACAACATGATGTTCTTGATGATGTGTTGAGACTTAAACTATTTCCATATTCCTTGTGTAATCGAGCCCGAGCATGATTGAAAACTATTTTATCAGGATCTATAACATCCTAGGATGAATTGTACAAACTCTTTTTGCACCGATATGATCCACCAAACATGCAAACCAGAAGCAGAGTGAGATTATAGCATTCAAACAATAAGATCATGTATGAATACTGGGATAGATATAAAGACATGTTATGCAAGTGCTTGATTCATGGATTTAATGATTGGCTACAAGTGGTAACGTTCTATAATGGTGTTAATTCTCTAACAAGAATGATGATTGACTCTTCAGCCAATGGTATTTTGCTCGAAAAAGATCCTGAAAAGGCTTTTGAAATACTTAATCAAGTATCCAAAAAAGACTACCGGTTTCTTACGTGGAGAATGAATATCAGTCATACATCTTCTGGAACACTTTAATTGGATGATTGTCAGAGTGTGGTGGCTCAACTCTCCACCATCGTAAAACTACTCAAGAATATGCAACCACCAACCAACACACGAGAGGCTAAGGTGATTCAATATACATGCGAGCATAGTGATGGGAACACTAGTCGAATGAATGCCCCAACAACAAGAATCTGGATGCTATGTAGGGAATTGATGTGACATAACTAGAACCATATTCTTGCATGACGTGCTTGCACCATTAACAATTTCCATGATTGATCTTGAGGGAGTTCTTCCTAACTTTATCTTGTAGTATCTTATATATGCATTTTATTCTATTATGAACATGCATTCATATATTATATGTTTGAATAATCATTTTATTTATATCACTCATATGCATGTCTCATGAATGCATTTAGCGTTTCACATCATATCTTAGGTTATTATAATACATTTCCGTTCATTATTCATTTGCATATTATATGATAGTCATGCATAAAACCTATAGTCCATATCTTTATTTAAGCTTAGTTTATCATATATGACATCTTTTGTAACACCCTTAACGTATACTCGTAAGCTGAATATATATTAAAGATGTTACGGAGTCTTGAAAGAATTCTTGACTTGTAAATTCTTTTATACCAAAATTCATTATTGCAGTTTAACCCTTTCTCGGTTTTGAATTAAAAACTATGTCAGTCTATTACAGCTAGTTTTGACCATGAATTGGTTTATAAAATTCATAATTGAGTTACTGAAATAAAAATATAATTCAGGGTGAAAACTATGTACACTACCTAGACCCTTTCTTGATTTTAAAATTTTTACGCAATCAGGGTTAAACAACAATTAATTGCGTCAAAATTCATAGTTATTAATAGCAAACCATTTCTCTAAGTCCATACTTCCTTTGTGATGTATAAATACATTATAAACTTAGACTTACAAAATAGTTTACCCACTTAAAATATTGCATGCCCAGTAGTCTATTAAATTTCATTAAAGATGTACGTACAGAACTTACAGATAGTAACTTGATCTTCCCAATTAACAGCTCCTCCTTGCTAGTCTATTTTCAGAGAACCTACATGTGAAATAACACACGCTAAGTACGAACTTAGTGAGGCAATAATCTTATTTATCAAAACAATAAATAAAGCAATACATGTTATACTTTAACCTAGCAGAGTTTTTGTCTAAGGTAGTATCGTACTAACAAGGTTTTCATAGTCAGTCAATATTCATGTGCAAGTTATAATATTTTTAACTTAGTCTAGTTTCCAATACTCCATCACTATCAAGTAAATTATATATATGGCATAGTTCACACACATGGCATATTTCATACACATGGCATAATTCACATGCACGACATGATTTATATATATATATATAACATAATTCACATACATGACATACTTCATCATATACATGGCATAATTCATATATATATATGACATGAATTATATACATGGCAGAATCCATATATGTGTCATAATTCATATATGTGGCATGTTTCATATATATAGCATTTTTCATATACGTGGCATAATTCATTTACATGACATGATTCATAGACATGACATAATACGTACACATGGCATGATTCATATGCATGGCATAATTCATATACGTGACATAATTTGTATACATGGCATGATTCATATGCATAGCATTTTTCATATATATGTGACATACTTCGTATATATGGCATAATTCATGTATTTGGCATGATTCATATACTTGACATAATTCATATACATGTCATGATTCATATACGTGACATGATTCATATACATATCTTGATTCATTTACATGACATGATTTTTTTACCTAACGTGATTCATATACGTGATTTAATTCATATACATGGCATGTTCCGTATTCATGGCATGGTTTATATACATGACATATTTCATATACATGGCATGTTCATATCCATGACATGATTCATTTACGAGACATGATTCTTTTATCATTGCCCAAAGTACGCTACATGAGACCGAGGTACGCGAGTCATCTTTAAATGACATCGTAGTGTCAAACATAACATGGAGATGAGTAGTATTCGGGGACGCTCTTTGCTCCCCATAAACATAAAGCACCTTCAACAGTGCACTCGGGCATAGTGGGCATAGATCCCCAGGGTGCATGTGACACATTCATTTTGTCACAAAACATAAAATTATAACATAACATGAATAATGCAGCTGCTAGGGAGTATATGGCATGCCAACTATACCATGGACTCTCATACATAATACTTGGGCATTTTCTTTTATCATCAATCCATTATCATGATCAATCATATAAATAATTAATCATTCATGTCACATGCTTCATCATATATATATATATATATTCATATCAACATAGATCAACATACATACATATCATGTAACACTATTTATAGTTAAGGTTGACTATTCACTAGTCTTCCTATTTATAAATTAAACATGTAAATGCCCTCACTTGGGCCATGAATAGTATGCCTCACTAAGCTTACTCGAGGTTCTTATCTTTCTTTTTATAACTGGTTCTCCTTTGATCTCTTTTAGAACTGTATAAGACCAATTGAACGTATATATTACCATTCTCGTATTCGAATTAAATCTAACACTGCTAACTTAATTCTTAAACATAACTATTCGAATATAAAAAAATTTCTAAAAATTTCCCCAATACTTTACAAATTGCCAAATTAGTCCCTAGATCTTTAGTGACCAATTTGGACATTAAACAATTGTTCAAACCCATTTTTGAACAATTTCCATAATCAATTACTTATTTTGGACTATTTCCTTTTTAGTCATTCAACTTTATAAAAGTAATATTTTGGTCACTACATTACTTTTTTACATTAAATTAATGTACAATCAAATCTTTCACTTAATTCTAACATCCTTATACATTTTCCTTTAACTTCCAAACCTTAATCACCTTAGTCCTTTACTAATTCTTTATTTTGAATTTGGTCCCTCTTGATTCATTTCTTGACATTTCAATCCTTCAACTTTCATAACATGCTTGAATCTTCAATTCTATCAATTTTCCATAAATTCAAGATCAATCCCTAATTTGTACTAAATTGCCGAATTGGTCTTTGAATTACCAAAAATTTTCATTTTGGTCCCTAATCACCAATTCAAGCTACTTTGACCATAATTCAATGATTCCAATGCTAAAATAAAATTTACAATAATTCCCATTAATATTCCATAATTTTTAAATAGTCCCTAAATGTACAACTTGAGAAATTATTCAACATATCATCAAAATAGGTCTTCTAACACACAATTCAATCAATTCCATCCTTAATGTAACTTCCTAACCAAAACCCCCAAATTTTAGGGTTAGGATTTATAATCTCTAACATGGAATTGTTGGATTAAAATCTGCAATTGTGGGCACATATGTATAATGTATGATGCTATTATAAAGTATGACACAAAATTAAGTGACCAATTATGTTAGGCGTGTCATAGGTATTAAAATGACATGGAAATAAAAGTGTAGATACCATAAGATGTATTTATAATTCAATAAGGGGCAGAGTTATAAATACTTAATAGTTTATTATTAAATCAATTATATAAAGAGGTAGTGGTCACCAAGAAATAGGTTAACTTGTTTTTCTCTCCTTCTCCGTCAGAGAGTTTTACGTCAAGAGAAAACCAATCTTCTTGGAAGATCAATACCAAATATTTAAGATTTCAACATCAAGATTCAATGTTTTTACTCTATCAATTAATTCAGGTACGCTTCCACATTCAGTTTATTTGGTTTAATGTTCTTGATGATTTGACATAATAGATACTGGTTAGATTTCATATTTAGTTATGGTTTGGTTCTAGCAAGTAGAATCAGAGCCAGAGTATGTCGAATCATTAAGAATCTATTAAATGATAGAATTAGAATTCTCGAATAAAATTTTGCATGATTCGTATAAATTCTATTCAATTTTATTAACCGTCAATTTTGGGTTATTAATCTTCCATCCGGAGTTTATATTTGTTGCGCCAGTAATAAGCAATTGAAATTGCGTTTTCAATTTTGGTGTTTTCAATTTGGAACAAATTGTATACTTTTAGTGTATGTATATTAGGGTTTGTTTTATAAAATATTATGGAATTAGCGATTGTTAATATATTTTTCCTTTTAGTTTATTGTATGTAATAACCCTATGCGAAAACCAATTCCATAAGTTTGTGCCTATATCATGAATTGGTTAAGGAATTCATTAAAAGTAAACTATTTACAGAATATGACTTTGTTTTTTTTTTTGTATTGTCTTTCTTCGGTAATCGCATAAGTAATTCAGGTTATAATATATATTATTTCAAATATATATTCGATTCGGTTTGATCAAAATTTTTGTTTTGATCTTTAGTAATTAAGAAAAAAGTTTGACTTCGACTTTGTCATGATAAATTTATCTTGACTTAGAAACTTTCTACTCAGGTTAGCTCTCGAAGTTATATATTCGGTTTATGTCTAATAATTTAGGGATCATTCGAATATTCAGGATTTATTGTTTCGGTAGGCGAAGTTTTGGATTATGAATTCGTTACATGACCGGTGAAATTAATTTGGTGACTTTGGGATTTCAATTTTTTGGATTTAGTTTTTTTTTGGTATACATCGGTGATGATCTTATTTGGATGCTTTGGTATAATGACAAAAAACTATAATAAAGTTTTGATTATGTATATGATATTATTATCAATAATAATTTTATTAAAAGAATATGTCATTATCATTATGATATATATTTTGTTTGGTTTTAAATCGGATTATAATATTCGATTGGTTTAGCTTATCATTATACATATCAGGTTTAAGATTTTGGTATTCATATCCTATTCAGTTTTATTAAAATTTCAATTATGATCATTAGGTTATTATGGATATTTTAAGGTATCACTATATGAATAATTCATTTACATGATACTTCTGATTTTGACTTTTAGTTAAAGATTGATTGTTTTGAATTCGAATTTAATTTCGGCAAATGCATGCTTAAGGATTTTTTTGAGAAACAGTCAAAGAATTCGGTTTTTTCAATTTTTGATAGCCCCATTTAGACAATCTTATGTTGGGTTATTTCAGAAACTTAAGTGTTATAAAAAATTTTAGTTTTGACTGTTACATAATTATAAATTTGGATATCGGTACATTTATCTTATATATTTTAAGATAAATTAATTGAAACATTAAGTCAATAAAGTGACCTCTATTGTATAAATTATTTTATTTTAATATATAGAAGATTTTGTGCATGTAAGTCGGATTATGTTAGTATTAATTGGCCCAAAGGAAGGTTAATAATTAAAATTATTACATGTGCAACTGTGGTAATAAAACATGTGATAATTATTCAGTTCTATATGTGAGCAATAAATCAGCCCAAAGGAAGATTTCTGTTTGACATGTTCTTATTATCAATGTTTGATTACTGTACCAAGATATCACTTGCAAGTTAATGTTTTGTCCAAAGATGAAATATTAATGGAGTGTCCGGTATCTTAATATAAGGTTTACCTTTATTCAAATTTATTATTATTTTGGTTATCGTTTAATTGAAAGATAAAATTAGGACAAATATTTTGAAACAATTAAATTCATATTTTGGCTTCGGATGTCTAATATTTTAATGGATTAATTGAAACATAATGTCACCAAAGTGATCGCTTTTGTGTAGATTAGTTTATTTAAAATATTAAAATAATTACGTGTTTTTGTAATTCATGCATTTATTAATTGGCCCAAAGGAAAGTTAATATTTGGCAGAATTACAACGACAACTGTGGCGATAAATGTGTGACAATTATAAGGTATTTTATGTAAGCAATACGTTAGTCCAAAGATTAATCTATTGTTTGACATAGTTTATTGTCAATGTTTGATTGCTACAACAAGAGTACCACTTACGAGTAATATTACTGTCCAAAGACTTGATATTAATGTTGTGCTTGGTATCTTGAGGGGAACTAGCCATTGTTTTGAATTTATTTGTTTACTATGAATATTTATGTGAGCATGTTTTTATTTTATTTACTTATTTTTGTTCCATAGTTAGGTAATTTATCTTTGCTGTCACAATATCTATTAAATAAATTCTACACTCATGTTTAGTGAAACTAGTTTCAAGGAATAGAAAAGACACTTACATATAGTATTTGGTTGTATGAACATAGACTTCGCACTAAGGGAAAAATAACTTGAACCTCTCACCACGGTAAGCACCCATAAAAGGGATTTTGAGAGGCGAGATTGTTCAAATTGCGCGTCTAATGATTATAATGAATAACATTCTATAAGTCTTTAGGAGTAAAAAAAATCTAAAGAGATTACTCATATTAAGGGTTTCCTTGACGAAATTAAGAAATGTTTTACCCAAAACATTAAGGTTAAGATGACATCACTTATGCCTTCTTTGATGTTTATAAAGTATGAGGGTTAAGGAAATGTGGGGGAGTACATTATGAAAACGTTTAATATTGCTTCAAAATTTAAGGCACATAAGATCGAACTTTCTAACAATTGTTTGTTCTTATGATTTTGGCACCGCTTCCTATACAGTTTAACCAATTCAAGTTACAACTGTCAAAAGGAGAAATAGACTTTAAATGAGCTTATTTCTCATTGTGTTAAAAAGGAAGAAAATTTGAAGCATTATAAGTGTAAAAGTACTCATTCGGTTAGTGATCATTTAGTTAGTGCCTCTAAGAATAAGGGCAATAAAAATATATTAGGATAAAGTTGCTAATGGTCCTACTCAAAGAAACAACAATAAGTTACAAAGTATTGATTCTTTTGTATAAGTTAGGACACGTGTGAAGAAATTAAACTTCAAAAGTGAGCAACTACTTCGGTTATTTTGAGTGATCCATGGGCTGTAAATTTTATGATCCCGCAATTAGGATTATTTTAAGGAGAGATTTATAACATTTTTTAGGAGGTTGAGTTTGGAGGGAGAAATAAGGTTAGATACATTGTTGTTGAGGAGGAGTTGGATTATAATTTAATTCATACTATCACTTTTGATGATGTTTAGGTTTTCACACCTATCATTAATCAAGAAGTGAATCAAGTATCTCAGCAAAACAATGTTGAATAACTCCCATTCAAGATAAGGTAGTTGTTTCAGAATAATAAACTCAACAACCTTAAAAAAAAACAAGTGTCGTTAAAGATATCCACGAGAGGAAGGAGAAATACTATTCTAGATTATTACTTTGTATTTCTTCAAGAAAATAAGGATAATAATGGAATGATAGAAAATGATTAAATCATTTTTTATCAGATCATAAAAGTTTTAACTCTCAAAAGTGGATTGATGTCATTCAAGAAGAGTATATTTTATGCAAGACAATAAAGTTTAGGAACTTGTCTCATTACCTGAAGGTCCAAACCAATTGGTTGTAAATGGAAATTTAAAACCAAGAGGGATGCAAATGATAATGTGGACAAGTATAAGGCATGTCTTGTATCTAAAGGATATACTCTAAAAGAAGACATTGATTTTGTGGAGATTTTCTCTCAAGTTTCATTGAAAGACGCTTTGAAGATAATCATGACGCTTGTTGCTTATTTTAATCTTGAGCTACATAAGATAGATGATAAACTTGTGTTTTTCAATGGCGACATTGAAGAAATGAATTATATGGTACAATCATAGATTTGTGTCTAATGATACAAAATCAATGACATGTAAATTAAATAAATTCATTTATGAGCTTAAGTAGGACTCTCATTAATGAAATTATAAATTTCATATTATCTCATTCGGCTTTGAGATAAATTTGATTGACAATTGTATATACTACAAGTTCAGTGGGAGTAAACAAAGAGATACTCATATTGCTAAAGAAGACAAATTTAGTCTTACACAATGCCCTCAAAGTAACCTTGAAATTTAGAAAATACAAAAGATTTCATATGCATAAGCTATTGAGAATCTAATTTATGCTCAAGTATGTATGCATTCAGATATTGCATACATTATTGGAATGTAAGGCGGATATTTAAGCAATCATATTAAGAACCATTGGATACCAGCCAATAGGGTTATGAGATATGTTTGGAGAACAAAAAAAATACTTGCTCGCATATCGGAGTTATGGTAAGTTAGAGATCATCAAGTTTACAAACTTTGATTCTATTAGAATATTGATGCAAAAGAATTTTGTCACATGGGCTGCTAATTATAGATTGAATAGAAAGACCACTTCGATTATTTTGTGATAATAAACATGTATTCATTTATTCTATAAATAATAGGAACACTTCAAATTTGAAACACATAAATATTAAGTTCCTAGTTGTTAAAGAAAATTCAGAGTGGTTGTGTGTCTATAGAGCATGTAGGTACAAACTCCATAGTTGTGCGCTTATTAAGAAACTGACACCCTAGGTCTTTCATGAGCACACTACTCATATGGGTGTAATATTATTTAAGGATATTCAGTTTTAGTGGGAGTTTGTAATTTTTAAAAAAAATGCTCATTCATTTTAGACATAATTTCGGTTACTTCAGTTTAAAGTTATTTTAAGATTATTTTATGCAGAAATAAAGTTCTTTTGGTTTATGCATACTCTGAATTCAATAAAGTTTGATCTCACTAAGGTTTAGGAGGACCAGTTGTAAATAGACATGTTCAGTTCACATTTCATGTAATTTTCCATGCTACGCATCCATGATTGATCTATGTCATTTGACTATATTTGTATACGTGACCATTGATGGGTCTAGTCATGATTGATATGGCAAAGGCTGCTTTGATCCTATATGGATATAGTTGATGGACGAGATTGTTATAGAATACCTATTATATAATAGCAAATTTTTGAGTTCATAAGGTTGTACATTTATCAGGAAACATATGTTGCCCAAGTAGGAGATTGTTGGATTAAAATCCGCAATTGTGGACACATATGTATAATGTATGATGCTATTATAAAGTATGACACAAAATTAAGTGGCCAATTATGTTAGGCGTGTCATGGGTATTAAAATGTCATGGAAATAAAAGTGTAGATACCATAAGATGTATTTATAATTCGATAAGGGGCAGAGTTATAAATAGTTAATAGTTGATTTAATAATCAACTATATAAAGAGGTAGTGGTCCCCAAGAAATAGGTTAACTTGTTTTTCTCTCCTTATCCGTCGGAGAGTTTTACGTCAAGAGAAAACCTATCTTCTTGGAAGATCAATACCAAAGATTTAGGATTTCAACATCAAGATTCAATGTTTTTAGTCTATCAATTAATTCAGGTACGCTTCCGCATTCAATTTATTCGGTTTAATGTTCTTGATGATTTGACATAATAGATACTGGGTTAGATTTCATATTTAGTTATGGTTTGGTTCTAATAGGAATTTATTCAAATTCAACCTTAATTCCATGTTTAAATCATCAACTTCAATTTCCACAACCAATCTTCACCCATAATATAACTCATACTTGACTTTTATCATGCAAAAATACTATCAAAATGAAGAGAATCAAGTGTAGAACAATTTACCTAAATAAACTTTGCTTGAAACTAGTCTTGAAAGTTTGAAACTTCCTTCTTCCTTCTTTATTTGCTGAATTCGAACAACTCTTAGAGATGATAAGATGATTTTTTTATCATCTTTTTATTTATTTAATCAAAGTGTCATATTAAATGAATTTAAAATTCATTTAATTAGTATAATTACCATATTGCCCTTTTAATCTAATGGTCATGATTCAATCTCATAAAAATCAATGGCTATGATTTAATCCATATATAAATCTTCTTCCGAAATTTCCCTCAAAGTTTCAAAATATTCAAAAATGCCATTCATGGAAAATGTCCAATTTGCCCTTCAACTAGACTTTATTTACTAACAAGACTTGAAAATTGCAATCTAACTAAATCTAGTTAGAATCCAACTAAATGTAATAAAATATTCATAAAATAATATTTTATGAATTTTCCATAATTTCTTGGAACTGTCTTTAAAATTTCAGTTCGATCTGATATGCCGATAATTACCAGGAAATTTTATCGGATACCTTTCCTCTTAGAAATCTTATCTCTACAATCCATTTCGAATATTATTGACTTAAAAGGAATCCTTTTTATCAGTCAAAATATTGAATATGGGATCTTCCCAATAGGTCACCCATCCCTGTACTACTCTAGTTTGAGCACGCTTAACAATTTTCATTAAATCCAAAAATTCTAATAATATAAGCCTCGTATGAAAAATCTGGGAAACACGGAAATGCCATGTAACATCTCTTTCCCGTATTCATTACCAAATACGAGTCAGTGATGTTACTAACAAAGGTTAAACCCCTTCATTACTTTAGCTTAGAAAACTGGCAGCCTGTACTGCCTTTACTTAAAAATTTATAAAATTTTTATAAACATCGAAACTTCATTCCAAATTTTTTGAATTAAACTAGATTAATCAAGCTTTCTAATCATATAAATTATTAGCATAAACTCATTACAAAAAAATTCAAATAAATCTTTGAATTCACGTCACAGCCCAACAACACCGAAATTCTGCTGCCCTGTTTTCTGACCTTCCTTCGAATAAAAATTCATAACTTTTTACACTCAACTCGAAATCAGTCACCGTTTGTTTTGTAAGAAACTAGACAAAGTTTCCAGTTCATACATATAAAATTCACCATCTAATTGTAATTGTGGAATTTATGCTGATTTTTCAAACACACTGCTTTTGCGTACATTTCTGAACAGATTTTTAAACTTTCTATCTTAGGATCTATATTTACTAAAAACTTAGTCCATTATCATTTATAACCATAAAAGGACTTACTAGGTTCATCATCCATATGAAACAACTATTACCCAACCATATTTGGTGATAAGTTATTACAAACCCCACTAATTATACATGCCATCTAGTACATTTCCAAAAGAAAGGATGGATGTCATTACATTACTATGAGTATGGAGATATACCTCCCAAAATATGAAAGTGATGCTCGGCTACTCTTCCTTCGAAACTCCTTTTAAACCTAAGCATGAAATTCATCATACGTTAAGCATATACTTAGTGAGGCAACAACATTTAATTCAAATGTAAATTAACATAAGTATCAATATAAATAAACAACAATGCACATGATCACTTACCATATTATGCTTGCTAGCATATATGACATGATACATATATAACAACATAATACATGGTAATAATTTTGATTTTTACCATTACCTTTGTGATGTTTATCATCAAGCTTTTAAGCTTTTCATCATGTTTTTCAATTCATTTAGCCAAAGTATTGATTTAAGGAAATTTATGTACACGAGTCATCCCCCTATACTTACCTGAGTATAGTGTATTATTTGCACTTTACTGGAGTGCTTAGCACTGAAGTGCTTCTGTATACTTACCGGAGTATACAATTAGTAAATAGTTTGCACTTTACCTGAAGTGCTTATAATAAGTTGGACTCTACCGGGAGTGCTAAAATGTTTATACAGTTGTTTATGACTCTATGGATATCCAACTATACTTTTAATTTCCTATCTCATACATTGGGCTTTATATCAATCATAGTCTCATACATGGCAACATATATACATATTGAGCAATTCATACCCAAGATAATATTCCCTGATTAATTAGTGATCCATGCATATGTTTCAACCTTTGACATATTTCTAATATATCAAATATATGATAAATGACATAAAGATCATGCTATACATGCATTGCACTCACCTTGACACTTTCAAAAGTATAATTTATACTAGCCTCACTAAGCTCGATAGCACTTTTTATCTTCTTTCCTCACTTGTTCGATCTTGAACTTGCTTGTTATCTAGTCCCCTTGAGGTTCGGCCAACTTGAGAGAAAGATGAGAAAAATTCTAGCTTTTTCTATCTTTTATTTTAATGCCAAATGGAAATTAAATGTTTAATTTAAAACAAAAATCTTTCTTCATAGTAAATTGACCATTTTACCCTTGAATTATGACCAATTATGAATCAACACCTATACTCAACCTTATCATCAAATCAATTATAATTAAAAAGTATGGGTAAAATGACTATTTTGCCATTAATGAATCTTTATATTCTCTAAAATGCCATTTATGCATTATTTCATATATTGTGTTAAGTCGAATCTAAATCAATCAAGCACAATTCAAAACTTCAATTTCATATTCCTCGGGTCTTCTTAAGGCTTCCTTCAATTTCATAAAATTATGAGCTCATACGATTACCCGAATTACACTTAAACTTTAACTGTAATTTCCCAATAATAGAAACATCATATCAAACCATAGTTTTTATATTCGATCCACACCCTTAGATGATCTATTTATTTATGGAATAAAAAAAATTATTAGGAAAATTATCATGTTGGTCCATGAACTTTTCTTAACTTTTCACTTTTGTCACCCAACTTTAAAACTTTGCATTTTAGTCACTGAACTAAAACCACTAACTTTTGATTCTTTAGTTTTAGTCACTAATCCAGTAATGGGATATTACAATTCTCTCCCCCTAAAAAATCCGTCCTCAAATTTTTAGAATGTACCTAGATTAAACAAATGCGGGTACTATTCTTTCATTCTCCCTTAGGTTTCCCAGGTGGCTTCTTCCACTTTATGATTCTTACAGAGCACTTTAACCAATGGAATCACCTTTTTTCTCAATTTCTTTACCCCATGAGCTAAAATCTTTACTGGTTCTTCTTAAAATGTCAAATCGGGTTGCATCTCAACTTATGTAGGTTAAATGACATGTGAAGGATCCGATCTATATTTGCAAAGCACCGATACATGAAAAACATCATGAATCTTGCTCATTTATGGTGGTAAAGCAATTGATAAGCCACCGGTCCCACTCTTTTCAAGATTTCATAGGGACCAATGAATCTGGGACTAAGCTTCCCTTTTGTTCCAAATCTCAATATTTTCTTCCATGGTGAAACTTTTAAGAATACTTCGTCTCCCACTTGGTATTCGATGTCTTTTCTTTTTAAATATGAATAAGCTTTTTGTCTATCGGAAGCTGCCCATAGATTGTCTCGAATTATCTTCACTTTTTCTTCTACTTCTTGAATCAAATCAGGCCCAACAATCTTGCGATTTTCCAACTCAAACCAATTTAATGGTGTTTGGCATTTTCTTCCATATAAAGCTTCATACGATGCCATTTTAATACTTGACTGATAACTGTTGTTATACGCAAATTCAGCCAATGGTAAATACTTTTCCCACGAGCCTGCAAACTCAATGACACATGCTCTAAGAATATCTTCCAAAATCTGAATTGTCCTCTCTGATTGTCCATCAGTTTGTGGGTGGAAGGTAATACTAAAATGCAATCGAGTACCCAATGCTTCCTGTAGTGCTTTCCAGAATCTAGAAGTAAACCTGGGATCTCTGTCCGACACAATGGAATTAGGAACTCCATGTAATCTAACAATCTCCCGAATATACAACTCTGCATATTTACTCAAAGAGAAATTTGTTTTGACTGGTAGAAAATGTGCTAGTTTGGTTAATCGATCCACAATCACCCAGATTGAGTCTTTCCTGCTCAACGTCATTGGTAATCCGGTTACAAAATCCATAGTCACTTTTTCCTATTTCCATTCTAGAATAGCAATTGGTTAAAGTAACCCTGATGGCACTTGATGTTCTGCTTTAACTTGCTGACAAGTTAAATATTTTAGATACGAATTTCGTTATATCTTTTTTCATTCCTGGCCACCAAAAATGGCTTTTCAAATCGCGATACATTTTATTTCCTCCTGGTGCATCGTTAAAGGACTATAATGTGCTTCTGTAAGAATTTCCTTTTTCAAATCATCATCTTCAGGAATATAAGCACGTCCTTTATAATATAAACATCCTTGGACTTCACTTCGAAGTCTGAAGATTCTCCCATTTCAGCTTTCTTCTTTTTCTCTAAACAATTTTCATCTTTTTCCTGAGATTCTTTTATTTTGTCTATCAAAGTAGACCTGATGTTTAGCTCAGCAAGTAGAGCACCATCATTCAATATTGATAATTGAGCATTCGATATCCGTAGAGCTGAAAACATCTTTCGGCTAAGTGCGTCAGACACCATATTAGCCTTTCCCGAGTGATAATCAATAATTGTGTCATAATCCTTTATTAGTTCAATCCATCGTCTTTGTCTTAGATTCATCTCCTTCTGCGTTAAAAGAAATTTCAGGCTTTTATGGTATGTGTATATATAACATTTTTCACCATATAAGTAGCGGCGCCAAATTTTTAAAGCAAAAACAACCGCAGCTATTTCCAAATCGTGAGTAAGATAATTCCTCTCATGAGCCTTAAGCTGCCTAGAAGCATAAGCCACCACTTTCATGTCTTGCATAAGTACACAACCCAAACCATTATGTGATGCTTTACTATACACCACAAAATTCTTACCCGATTCAGGTTGAACTAACACTGGAGCTTCTGTCAAGATTTTCTTCAATCTTTCAAAGCTTTCTTGACATTCTTTAGTCCATATAAAAGATACATTCTTCCTGAGCAGTTTGGTAATAGATGCAGTAATCATCGAGAAATCTTTCATGAACCGAAGGTAATATCCTGCCAATCCGAGAAAACTTCTAACTTCTGCAACTTTTTTAGGAGGTTTCCACTCCATGATAGCTTGAATCTTCTGAGGATCAACCCCAATTCCTTCAGCCGATACAATATGTCCAAGAAATGTCACCTCAGAAAGCCAAAACTCACATTTAGATAGTTTGGCATATAATTTCTTCACCCTCAAAATCTGGAGAACTATTCTAAGATGAACATCATGATCCTCCTTGGTTTTAGAATAAACCAGGATATCGTCTATGAATACCACCACAAACTGGTCCAAGAATGGCTGAAAAATTCGGTTCATCAAATCCTTAAATATTGCTGGGGCATTAATTAATCCAAACAGCATTACCACAAACTCGTAATGTCCATATCGAGTCCTGAAAGCCGTCTTTGGAATATCCTTCTCCTTAATCTTCAATTGGTGATAACCCGATCGGAGATCAATCTTAGAGAACACTACTGCCCCCTTTAATTGATCAAAAAGATCACCAATTCTTGTCAATGGATATTTGTTCTTTATCGTCACTTTATTAAGTTGACGATAGTCGACACACAATCTCATTGATCCATCTTTCTTCTTTACAAACAATACGGGTGCTCCCCATGGTGATATACTTGGCCGTATAAAACCTCGATTCTGTAATTCTTGTAGTTGTGACTTGGGTTCCCGGAGTTCAGCAGGTGCCATACGATACGGTGCCATCGATATGGGTGTTGTACCAGGTAACACATCAATTCCAAATTCTACCTCTCTATCTGGAGATAGTCCCGGTAATTCTTCTAGGAATACATCTGGGAATTCCCGCACCGTAGGTATATCTTCTATTTTCACTTCCTGCTTCAAGGTATCAATTTCGGGAGTTGAATATGTTTCACAGCCATCCATCAACATTTCATTCACAACATCAGCCGAAATAACATCACTACGATGATTCGACTTCTCCCCCACGAATAATATTTGTGATCCATCTGCTGCCTTTAAAGTTAATCTTTTTAATCGGCACTCCACCATAGCATCATATGCAAATAACCAATCCATTCCCAATATTATTTCGAACTCACATAATGGTAATTCCATAAGGTCAGTGGGGAGATCCACATTCTGAATTTTAATAGGACACTAACGGTAAATCCTTTTGACCTTAGCACTCTGACCTATTGGATTGGTTGCTACCACCTCACTCGCAATTAATTCTACTAGATGTTTCTTTCTAGTATGATTCTAGAACTAATATATGAATAAGTGGAACCAGGATCAATTAATGTAAAGATAGGTTTGCCAAAGAGTTCAAGCATACCTGATGTCACATCGGGATCATCTTTACTCTCTGTGGTCTTGATATTATATACACGAGCAGGAGCTTTGCCTTTCAAATTCGATGCAACTTCTTATGCACCTTGGTGAGAATTCCAACCTCGATTCCCTTTATTTCTCTAAGAAGCAGCCACCGATTGGTTTTCTTGCAGCTCTAGACATGCGCGTTTGAAAAGACCTAGCTTCCCACATTGATAACATACTGTCTCTTGTGCATACCAACATCGACCAGCATGTCTTCTTCCACAAGTTTTACATTCTGATTGGATCCGAAATTCACCCCCTTTAGCTCCACTCGTTCGATTGTGGACTGGTTTGGATTTACCAATAAAAGAATTCTTCTTTACGAACGACATTGATCCAGTTGACCATTGCTGCTGAAATCTTTTACCATGTTTAGACGAGGGTAAAACACTGGGACCTCCAGGTCGCTTGGTTGAATGTGTTTTCTTATCAAAAGCTTCCTCCAGCTCTACTCTTTCCAGTACTTTTGCTCGACTGACTACCTCTTGAAATACAAACAAATCAAGAGCAACCAAGAATTTCTTATACTCCGGATCCAGACCTCCCACAAATCTGGTAACTCTATGCTTCTTTGTTGGAAGGAATTCTATAGCAAACCGGCTAAGCTTATTAAACTCACATTCGTACTCATATACTGTTTTGCCTGCTTGCTTCAAATTCAGAAATTGGTTCCTCATATCCTCGATGAAAACATCCCCAATATACTTGTTCCATAACTCTTGTAAAAAGAATTCCCAAGTAACTCGTTCCCGAGGAATCTGAGCAGAAATGGTGGTCCACCAAATTCGAGTAGGTCCCATCAAAAGTGATGTTACTCCTTCAAGTTTTCCTTGATCATCACACCGGATAGTATCCAACATAATCTTAATATCATTCAACCAGAAGTTCGCAGACATCAGGTCAACATCAGAATCACCTTGAAATTCCGATGCCTTCATATTTCTCAACTCCCTTGGTACAAACACTGGTTTTTGTCTATTTAAAATTTCATCTAACGCCTGCAGGAATAGTCCACGATCCTGAACCAACATGTCTTGTTGCCCTTGTGCAGGTGCCTGAATTTGATATTGCTCCTGAGGTACATCTGATTTACCTCGTTACTCCCACTATGCACAGGGACCTCCTGTTCAAACGCATGTCTAGAACCTAATGGCCCGACATCTGGACAGAACACATTTTTAACAAATTTCTTAATATAGAGTAGCATTACTAATTATAGAGCATCAGAATATCTGCACATAATCATCAGTAATTATGACATCTTAGTGGCACGTATACACTACCCACACATTTTTAAACTCAATTTCTATCCAAAATCGACTAAACCTAAAGCTCTGATACCAATTAATGTAACATCTCTTTCCCTTATTCATTACCAAATACGAGTTAGTGATGTTACTAACTAAGGTTATACCCTTTCATTACTTTAGCTTAGAAAACTGGCAGCCTATACTGCCTTTACTTAAAAATTTATAAATTTTTTTATAGACATCAAAACTTCATTCCAAAATTTTCTAATTAAACTAGATTAATCAAGATTTCTAACCATATAAATTACTAGACTAAACTCATTACACAAAAATTCAAATAAATCTTTGAATTCACGTCACAGCCCAAAAACACTGAAATTCTGCTGCCCTGTTTTCTGACCTTCCTTCGAATAAAAATTCATAAATTTTTACATACAACTCGAAATCAGTCACCGTTTATTTTGTAAGAAACTAGACAAAATTTCCAGTTCATACATATATAATTCACCATCTAATTCTAATTGTGGAATTTATGCTGATTTTTCAAACACATTGCTTTTGCGTACATTTCTAGACAGATTTTTAAACTTTCTATCTTAGGATCTATATTTACTAAAAACTTAGTCCATTATCATTTATAACCATAATAGGACTTACGAGGTTCATCATCCATATGAAACAACTATTACCCAACCATATTTGGTGATAAGTTATTACAAACCCCACTAATTATACATGCCATCTAGTACATTTCCAAAAGAAAGGATGGATGTCATTATATTACTATGAGTATGGAGATATACCTCCCAAAATATGAAAGTGATGCTCGGCTACTCTTCCTTCGAAACTCCTTTTAAACCTACGCATGAAACTCATCATACGTTAATCATATACTTAGTGAGGCAACAACATTTAATTCAAATGTTAATTAACATAAGTATCAATATAAATAAACAACAATGCACATGATCACTTACCATATTATGCTTGCTAGCATATATGACATGATACATATATAATAACGTAATACATGGTAATAACTTTAATTCTTCCCATTACCTTTGCCATGTTTATCATCGAGCTTTTAAGCTTTTCATCCTGTTTTTCAATTCATTTAGCCCAAGTATTGATTTAAGGAAATTTATGTACACGGGTCATCCCCCTATACTTACTTGAGTATAGTGCATTATTTGCACTTTACTGGAAGTGCTTAGCACCGAAGTGCTTATGTATACTTACCGGAGTATACAATTAGTAAATAGTTTACACTTTACAAGAAGTGCTTATAATAAGTTGCACTCTACTAGGAGTGCTAAAATGTTTATGCAGATGTTTATGACTCTATGGATATCCAACTATACTTTTAATTTCATATCTCATACATTGGGCCTTATATCAATCATAGTCTCATACATGGCAACATATATACATATTGAGCAATTCATACCCAAGATAATATTCCCTGATTAATTAGTGATCCATGCATATGTTTCAACCTTTGACATATTTCTAATATATCAAATATATGATAAATGACATAAAGATCATGCTATACATGCATTGCACTCACCTTGACACTTTCAAAAGTATAATTTATACTAGCCTCACTAAGCTCGGTAGCACTTTTTATCTTCTTTCCTCACTTTTTCGATCTCGAACTTGCTTGTTATCTAGTCCCTTTGAGGTTCGGCCAACTTGAGAGAAAGATGAGAAAAATTCTAGCTTTTTCTATATTTTATTTTAATGCCAAATGGCAATTAAATCTTTAATTTAAAACAAAAATCTTTCTTCATAGTAAAAAGACCATTTTACCCTTGAATTATGACCAATTATGAATCAACACCTATACTCAACCTTACCATCAAATCAATTATAATTAAAAAGTATGGGTAAAATAACCATTTTGCCATTAATGAATCTTTATATTCTCCAAAATGCCATTTATGCATTATTTCATATACTGTGTTAAATCGAATCTAAATCGATCAAGCACAGTTCAAAACTTCAATGTCATATTCCTCGGGTCTTCTTAAGACTTCCTTCAAAATTTCATAAAATTCCGAGCTCATACAATTACCCGAATTACACTTAAACTTTAACCGTAATTTCCCAATAATAGAAACATCAGTTCAAACCATAGTTTTTATATTCGATCCACACCCTTAGATGATCTATTTATTTATGGAATAAAATAGTTATTGGGAAAATTTCCATGTTGGTCCTTAAACTTTTCTTAACTCTTCACTTTTGTCACCTAACTTTAAAACTTTACGTTTTAGTCACTGAACTAAAAGCACTAACTTTTGACTCTTTACGTTTAGGTCACTAATCCAATAATGGGATATTTCATGCCACTCTCGAGAGTGAACTATTCATTTACGGGGTTAACTTACACAACTTTTGGAAATTACACTTTGGTCCCTAAACTTTTCCAAAGTTCACACTTTAACCCCTAAACTTTTAAAAATTAAAATTTGGTCACTAGTCCAAAAATTGGGATATTACATCTTTTCATTATATTATAAGTATTAATTTGTTGTTTGATTTATTTAGAGGTATTATTAAAGGTCACACAGCTAGGGGATTAAAGGAAAGCAACTCAGTCAGCTCAACATAGCTCAGTCATCTGAGAAGCAACTCAAGTAGTGGGATGCAGCTCAATCAGCTAGAGATAGCTCAAGTAGTTGGGTTGCAGCTCATCATCAAAGGTCGTGACCATTCAACAATAGGTGCCTCCCAAGAGTCATAACTCTTTATCAAAAGGTACATCCAATAATCTTATCATTTCAATAGAAGGAGCCTTTTGAAATCATACCTTTTCATCAAAGGTTGTGACTCTTCACCAAGAGTCGTGTCTTTTCATCAAAGGACATCATCAGATAATATAATTATTCATCCGAAAGAAGCTTATCAGATGACAAGTCTTTTCTTGTAGAGGTGCTGCCAAGAGACATAACTATTCGTCAAACCTCTTATGAAAAGTCACCTACAAACCAAGGAACACGACTTTCCAGCTTATGTCCTTAAAAAAGAGATGTTATTTCATGAAGAGTTGCAAGCACAACACCAAAAGTGGGCTGCATATTTAGATGGTAAATGAGGAGACACAAAGCTTTAATTTTTCAAACTCCATGTTGTTTCAAAAGGGCACTTACCTACTCATACATTTCCAATCACTATTCATGTGACCTCCTTAACTTGGTCTAGCCGAAACTGAGCTAAAAGGATCACATTAGGTTTGCCGAAGCAATCCCGAGCTAATAACCTAAACTAGGTCCATTTTTTATTATCTAAATGCATCCATTTAATTCCTAAGGTGAACATGCATCAGTGGAATGTTACATTGCAATCAAATTGCAAGATAGGCTTTAATTGCTCGAACATGCTAATTTATTCGTAACTCAAATTGGTTTAAAAGACATCATTGGATTAGAGAATTGATTAATCAAGGACTAATTAGTAAAGTTTGGGAAGTTAGTTAGCTTTTTTGATAGACTAATTTGAAATCCTAATTCGGTGGAAGGTTTGCATGCTAAGCTATCAAGAGTTGGAGGACTAACATATGTGTCAAATTAGGAATTTAACATGTGTATTGGAGAAGGAGAAACCGGCCATGTAAGGTGGGGATAACCAAATTCTTGGTTATCATCTTCTTCTTCATGAATCGAATTATTTTAGAGAGAGATGAGTAAGAGAAAGCTTACTTTGGTTATGCTAACTAAATTGTGGGACTTTAGGTTCGAAAGGAGTCTTAGAGGAAGTAATCACTTGTTTCTTTCTCATATTTATATGAATTTTGTTTAATTGTAGATATATATATATATATATATAAGTATATCCTAAGAGTGGCTAGAAATGTTAGAGAATTAAATTTGAATCTCTACAAAATTAGTGTAATGTGTGGTTATGTATGTGTAGTGCTTAAATAAACATGGATGGAATCTAGGAATTATTCGAATAGGTTCTTATTCCATTGTGAAATTAGTGTTTGAGCTAAAATGGAGAATCAATGCTTGATAGAATTTGATTTGGAACTGTTTTATGCATGAAAGTGGAACTGTTGTGAATGGATATTAAATTAGAAAGGAATGTTTTGATACAATCAAGCATGTGGACATATGTATATAGGGTTGCTTTGAGTATATAGGAAATTCTCATGATCCTTCCCTTGTAAGTACTTGTAGATAGATTTGTTGTTAAGTGTCTTGTTATGGTGTTTTAGCTATGAAATTCTTTGGTGTAAAATGCTATTAAATTGTTATGAAAAAGAATTCATGCTATGAATTTGTCATTAGACCGATTAAATGACATAATTAGATTGGTAATTGAAACCTGAATTGATTGTCATTGCTTGATAGTACTGAATTTTAGTTTGTTGTGGACCAAAATGATTCACAAAGGACTAAATTGATCATAAGAGGACTGTTTTAAAACTGACTTGGATTGGTAAAAACAGTGGAGGGGCTGTCTTGCCAGTTTAAGGGCTATTATGGATTTGTAAAATACTGTTTTGGTGTCTTAATGGACTGATATTATAATCTGGAAACAAGGGACTGTTTTGCACAAAGTGGGGGATTGTTTGTATTTATAATGGATGGTTTTTATAACCATAAGGACTGCTTGGTAAACAAGAAAATTTGGGGTTGTTTTATAAAGTTTAAGGATTATTTTTATAACTAAAATGGACTGCTTGCAAACATGTTTTAAAAGACTGATTTTATAACAAAAGATGACTACTTTGTAAACTTATTTGAAAGGTTGGATTACAACTCAAGAACTGGACAGTTTTGCAAAATTTAGGGACTGTATTGTAAATTTAATTAGGGGGCTAATTTGAAAGAAAATGTAGGATTGTTTTATAAACTTGAAATGAAGGGACTGTATTGTATATATATGAATTCATAGTGGACTATTTTGATGCATATACATGTATAGATGTGCAATTGGTTTGTTTTGTAAATGAAAGGCAGTTTAGGGATTGATTTAAAATGAAAATCTAGGTACATTAAGGTTGGTTTTTAGAACAATGTACATGATTTAGTTAAGACTAGTTTGTGATTCTAATATGAAGTTATATTCTTTGTTATGCTTAGACCAAAAAGGGGATTGTGATTCGAGAGCAAATCTAGCTCGAATTAAACGGTGAGTGTAGTTTAAAGTCTCGGGATAGGCTTACAACTATTCCGAGCATGCTTAATTGTATTAAAGATATACTATTTTGTCACTAAAATAAGCCATGGAAATATGTAAGCTTGGATTCGGGGTAAGTACTTAATTATCAAGTACTTCATGATATGCATTATTTGGTTAAAATACATATGTTAATGTCAAGAACTATTCATGTGTTCATATATGTTAGATAAGATAAGTTATAAACTTTGCCTAATTTGACTATATGAATACGGGGTTGATATGAAAAGTTATAAACCTTGCTAATTGAATATATGAATAGGTGGCTGATGTAATAAGTTATAAATTGTATACACTTGATTATCTGAACATGGAGCTAAGCTCAACTCTGATTATAATATGAAAGGGCAATAAGTTTGTTGATATGATTTTCTGATAAGGAGCTGTGCTCACTCTATTTATGATAAGATATGATAAATATAGAAGCCTTGGTTTCGAGTCAGTCTTAGGTATAGATGGCATGCCATAGAGTCCATAGAGCTCGTGTTTGGGGTGGACTACGGTTCTTATTTGGCGACAGTAGGAGGGATTGCTCGGTATTGCAAGTACCATTTTATTTGGCGAAAGTTGGTTGGGGATTCATGTTCCTAGGATTTACTTGATTCACAAGGCTATATTAAAGACAAAATAAAGAAATTTCTAAGTAAATTAAAGAGTTACCTTGATAACTTATTTGAAAAGTAATTTGTGACTATGATAGATCATATTTAAGATACGTTTGCCTATGATATGCCTTGTTTATGATATATTATATCTATGAAATGCTATATCCATGATATGATATGTATTGTCTATGATATGTCATGAATAAGATATGTTGTATCTATGATAGGCTAGAAAGAAACAATGAAAGTTATAAGCTAATTTAATGAATCTGTGCAATAACTTGAATAAGAATGAATAGGTCTCTATTTGATTCTTGATATATTCTTATGGGTGAAGACATATGTTTTCGCTAGAATGATATATGTATGTGTGTATATATTTATTGTTGATCGCATTAAAACATATACTTGTTTCGAATACTCATGAATATGTTACTTCGGATACTTATGATAAGTAATAAGTTTATAGATGAATCTTGTGTACTCTTGGATATTGTTACATGCATGTTCCGAATGCTTATATAATTCATAAGATCTATAAGCTAAATTAATGAGATTCGAGATAACTAGCATAATAAGTAACTATGTGTATGTGATGCCATGTTTGATAATTTATGTGACAAGTTACCATGTTAAAGAGATGCCTTGTTTAAGAAGAATCATGAATCCTAAATTAAACTAATGAATTACCAACTTATTTGTGTATTAAGTAGCTGATGTTTAAGTGACAATAGAGTATAGTTGGATCAAGAAATATTTATGACCTTCATAACTTGTATTCGATCAATCCAGTTATATTAAGCGGACCTAACAGGCCTAGAAATAAAGCTAAGTTCGAACCCTATGAATATGATGGGTTGTCTTCGAGTAGCTTGGTACTTACCTATATCCATTAGTCTTGAGGAAAGAATAGAGTTATATCATAAAACTATTGATTCATGTATTTGGTTAATTAAGCTACCTCATTAAGCAATTGCTTACTCTATTCTTTCAAATATTTCAGGGTAAACTTGCTTCCGGTTTTATTTAGAGTTTGGACGAGATTACAAAGGTCAAGAAGTAAGTTCGTAAACATACTTAAGAACTCCTAGATGGTGGCACATAGGCATGATATATGCATAAGGCAATTCATTTATCTTTATGGTTATATATGTCTTTATGTTAATTAAGTAATTAACATATTTTGTAAAGGCCCTTAATATGCGCTATGATGGTTATTTGAATTGAGTGGGTTGTTGTGATCTTATGATTGGTAGTATACATGTATGCACGCATGTATGGAAGCTAGATTATCTTGTTGCTATCTACAAATTACATGTATATGTCTTGTGAATATGTTTTAACGTATGGCATGTTAAAGAAAAGGTTGGTTGGTTGCATATATATTTAGAAGACATTGCTATGTCTAAGTGATCCTAGATTTTTATTGAATAACGTCACTTATGCTAAAGTCGTGAACTATATGGATAAGATGTTTGTTAGTAATTTAAATGCAATTGATTAAAGAATTGTTACATGATAAAAAAAATAGTGTAACTTGAAGAAATTCTATGTTCTAAAAGTATGCCCCGTTCTAGATAGTTTTTGGGAAATCTTAAGTGTTATTCAGATTGTATCAAAAAATTGTATAAGCTTAACATGGTTGTCTTTGTTCGAACCTCGTTCTTCTAATGTATACAATCATGGTCCATCTACTTGTCTCAATTGATATTAGAATAATCTATGCTGCAAATATAGATTAAAAAATGCCATGTATGGATAAATCTAATTTGATAATAATAAAAGACGGTAATTTATAAGTTAATAACCCAAAGGTGCCTCACTTTTGGAAAAGTTGAATTCAACCAAGTTGTTTTGGTCTTGCTACTATTTTTTTTAACTTTTGTTACCATGTGATCAAATGAAAATTTTAGTTCCTGAAAATATTAGAAATGGTCTTCAAATTTGCTGGTATGTCTTGAATGAATATCTTTGTTGTTTGTATGTTTGTTTGGTAACACGTCCTAAGCTGGTTTATTTCCTAAACAGAGCAGGGGGTGTTACATTTATTGTTATTAGAGTTTAGGTTTAGTCGTTTGATACGGAAGCTAGGATCCAAGAATTACCTCAAAATCTAGGAATCCTCTAGATCACAACTAATCTAGCAAACTCACTAATATGATCCGAGAAAACCCCAAACTCCACGTTCAGCAAACCGATAATAAAGCATGACCTTGATGTAGAAAATGAGTTAGGATGAATTTGACGGTGGCGGTGTTGGATAGATTTTTCCTTGGAATCCTCATTATCGCAATTGAATAGTCAAACACCTGCAAACGGCACGAATCTCTCCGATGAATGGATGATGACGAGATAGATGTTGTAGGATACTTTGTCCTTGGCACCCTCTTAGACGTGATTATCTAAGCAAGCAACCTCAAACGGCTCTAACCCACCCTCCTAGATGCAATTACCTAGGCAAGCAAGAGTGTGAAGATGATCTCCATTACAAGAACTTGACGAACTTACGTTGAAGGAGACTTCTAATACGAAAAATAACAAGGCACATCTATCTACCTTGAAAATAAAATGGCCCATGGACAAAGGTTTTTGCAACTCATAAATTCATGATGATGTTCTTATTAGTGAAGCAAATATGCCTTTAAATAGGCTACAAATGAAGAGTTCAACTTAAATTAGGAAAAGTAAAGATAATAATAAAATAAATAAACATATTTTATCTAACGCAAAAAACTAATAAATAAATAACAAATCTAATCCTAAATCATCTAAATATCTTCATAAAGAATTGTAGATTAAATTTAAGTACAAATAATCAATACAATTATTGGAAATTCGTAATAAATAATATTTCCCGTGATAAAATCGTATAGAGATTTCTGCTCGCACAGTCTTCACTAAAATGGACATAACTTGAGATCCCGATGTCGGATTGATGCGTTTCAAGATGCGTTTGAAAGCTAAGAGACAGACAAATATGTTTGAAGAAGACATGTAGACTCAAAAGTGCCCGGATCCTATCTGAAAATTCAATGCAAGTCGGCTGAAATTCCAGACTTATAAAACAGTTTCAACTCTTTGGCTACAATGCATCATTTTAGCCCCCCATACATGTATCATTCTCCCCTGTTCAAAACGATTCGTCCCGAATCTTAAGAGTTGTTGATCACAACCTTCAAGTCTCTTGAGATGTCTCCAGAAATGAAATATTAAAACTAGGATCTACATAGATAATTATATATTTTTTCTTTTTTCTCAACTACTAAAACAAATGTAAAAGATAATTGTTTCAAACACCTAAACCAAGGCTCTGATACCAATTGATACGGAAGCTAGGATCCAAGAATTATCTCAAAATCTAGGAATCCTCTATATCACAACTAATCTAGCAAACTCACTAATATGATCCGAGAAAACGCCAAACTCCACGTTCAGCAAACTGATAATAAAGCATGATCTTGATGTAGAAAACGAGATAGGATGAATTTGACGGTGGCGGTGTTGGATAGATTTTTCCTGGGCACCCTCCTAATCGCAATTGAATAGGCAAACACCTGCAAACGGCACGAATCTCTCCGATGAATGGATGATGACGAGATAGATGTTGTAGGATATTTTGTCCTCGGCACCCTCTTAGACGCGATTATCTAAGCAAGCAACATCAAGCAGCTCTAACCCACCCTCCTAGATGCAATTACCTAGGCAAGCAAGAGTGTGAAGATGATCTCCATTACAAGAACTTGACGAACTTACGTTGAAGAAGACTTCTAATACGAAAAATAACAAGGCAAATCTATCTACCTTGAAAATAAAATGGCCCATGGCCAAAGGTTTTTGTAACTCATAAATTCATGATGATGTTCTTATTAGTGAAGCAAATATGCCTTTAAATAGGCTACACAAATGAAGAGTTCAACTTAAATTAGGAAAAGTAAAGATAATAATAAAATAAATAAATAACAAATCTAGTCCTAAATCATCTAAATATCTTCATAAAGAACCGTAGATTAAATTTAAGTACAAATAATCAATACAATTATTGAAAATTCGTAATAAATAATATTTCCCGTGATAAAATCGTATAGAGATTTCTGCTCGCACAGTCTTCACTAAAATGGACATAACTTGAGATCCCGATGTCGGATTGATGCGTTTTAAGATGCGTTGGAAAGCTAAGAGACAGACGAATATGTTTGAAGAAGACATGTAGACTCAGAAGTGCCCGGATCCCATCCGAAAATTTGATGCAAGTCGGCTGAAATTCCAGACTTATAAAACCGCTTCAACTCTTTGGCTACAATGCACCAGTTTAGCCCCCCATGCATGTATCATTCTCCCCTGTTAAAAACGATTCGTCCCGAATCTTAAGAGTTGTTGATCACAACCTTCAAGCCTCTTGAGATGTCTCCAGGAATGAAATATTAAAACTAGGTCTATATAGAGAATTATATATTTTTTTCTTTTTCTCAACTACTAAAACAACAGTAAAAGATAATTGTTTCAAACACTTAAACCAAGGCTCTGATACCAATTGATACGGAAGCTAGGATCCAAGAATTATCTCAAAATCTAGGAATCCTCTAGATCACAACTAATCTAGCAAACTCACTAATATGATCTGAGAAAACCCCAAACTCCACGTTCAGCAAACCGATAATAAAGCATGATCTTGATGTAGAAAACGAGGTAGGATGAATTTGACGGTGGTGGTGTTGGATATATTTTTCCTTGGCACCCTTCTAATCGCAATTGAATAGGCAAACAGCTGCAAACGACACGAATCTCTCCGATGAATGGATGATGACGAGATAGATGTTGTAGGATATTTTGTCCTCAGCACCCTGTTAGACGCGATTATCTAAGCAAGCAACCTCAAGCAGCTCTAACCCACCCTCCTAGATGCAATTACCTAGGCAAGAAAGAGTGTGAAGGTGATCTCCATTACAAGAACTTGACGAACTTACGTTGAAGAAGACTTCTAATACGAAAAATAACAAGGCAAATCTATCTACCTTGAAAATAAAATGGCCCATGGCCAAAGGTTTTTGCAACTCATAAATTCATGATGATGTCCTTATTAGTGAAGCAAATATGCCTTTAAATAGGCTACAAATGAAGAGTTCAACTTAAATTAGGAAAAGTAAAGATAATAATAAAATAAATAAACATATTTTATCTAACCTAAAAAACTAATAAATAAATAACAAATCTAATCCTAAATCATCTAAATATCTTCATAAAGAATCGTATATTAAATTTAAGTACAAATAATCAATACAATTATTGAAAATTCGTAATAAATAATATTTCCCGTGATAAAATCGTATAGAGATTTCTGCTCGACAGTCTTCACTAAAATGGACATAACTTGAGATCCCGATGTCGGATTGATGCGTTTCAAGATGCGTTGGAAAGCTAAGAGACAGACGAATATGTTTGATAGACTCAGAAGTGCCTGGATCCCATCCGAAAATTCGATGCAAGTCGGCTGAAATTCCAGACTTATAAAACAGCTTCAACTCTTTGGCTACAATGCATCATTTTAGCCCCCCCATACATGTATCATCGATTCTAGGACTAAAATGAGTCTTGTTGCATCATCATTTGTTACATATGCCACCTACGAGTTAAATTTGATAAGTGATTGTGACTACGTTTGATAAAAGCTCTCTTATGTGTTAATAATTAGTAGGAATGTTTGAAATATATTTGGGCCGGGATAATGAGATTCCGGTTGGCTCATCCAATGAAAGAGGAAGTGTAAGGATTAATCAAGAACATTAAATCCTTAGAATGCTGTTAAGCAGCAGCAAGAAATTCCTCTAATCTATTTTGTGCAATGAGAATGTTTCTTTAGTATAAAGGAGAAAATCAACTCATTTGTTGTTTCTTGGAAGAAAAAAAAAACCTTTCAACTCCTCCCGTCTTTCCTTTGGTTGTACAATCAGAGGACTCCGATAAACAAGCTAGCTCAATATTGAAGCTTACGCCTTCGTGGGTACAATTGATTTGTACTCAAACCCTGTATATGCCTTGTTCAAATCTAGACCAACCCTTTTCTTCTCATATTCTTTTTGTCATTAAGAAGTTTGATTTGATTTTTCAAACCTACCTATAGTAATTCAGTTGCCATCAATCCTTAAAAGTTGGAGTTGTGGTAGACGGAATATGTTGGAATTATCCTTTGTTTACGTAAAGAATTCCTTTTTTTGCTAATCCTTTCGAACTACCTTTCCACAAATTTGTCCTTGAGCTGGTTCAGATTGATCAAGTAAGCACCATACCTTGATAGATTGTGTAAGAAAAGACTTTTTCATCATGGGAAAGGGAAGAATCTGTACTCTTGATAGATAAGAAACCCTTGAAATCAAATTCTATCTTTGCTTCCATGTCTAAAGATGATAAAACTAAGCTTACCTTAGAATCAATCCCAACCGTTTTTGAATTCTCTGATGTTTATTTCCTGAGGAACTCCCCAGATTACTTCTGACTAGAGAGAAGTAGAGTTCAGAATTGAAGTTCAACTTGGGTTCAACTCAGTTTCCATTAATCTCTTTTAGTTGGCTCGGTAAAAATTTAAAAAACTCAAGAATTAGTTGCAAGATTTACAGAATAAAGGTTTCATCAGGCCTAGTTCATTTGCTTGGGAAGCCCCGATGTTATTGATAAGAAAAAAGATAGATCGATGAGGTTTTACATTGACTTTCGCCAGTTGAGCAAACTCACTATCCAGAACAATGAACCACTACCGAGAATTAAAGATCTGCTTGATCAGCCTAAGGATGCTTCTGTGTTTTCTAAGATTGATCTTTGATCAAAATATTAATCGATGGAAGCTAAAGAATCTGATGTACCTAAAACTAAATTCAAGACTAAGTATGGTCATTATGAGTATTAGTAATGCCTTTTTGCTTATTAAATACTTTAACTGCATATATGGATCCTATGAACCAAAGTTCTTAAGCCATATTTGAACAATTCTGTAGTAGTCTTCATTCATGATAATTTTAAGGATAGGGATAAACATTCGAAACATCTTTGAAATGTTCTATAAACCATTTGAGTAAACAACTCTATACTAAGTTTAACAAATATGAATTTTGTTTTTTTTAAGTGTCCTTCTTTGGTTTTGAGACAGCTACAGAAGAAATTAAAGATGATCTTGAGAAAACTAACTCAGCGATAATTGGAATCCTCCATGAAACTCATAGTATATTCGTGAAGTCATAAGGTTACCCGGATAGTGCAGAAGATATATATATATATAACATGTTGTAGGAGATCAGGTATTTCTGAAGATCTCTCCATGGAAAAAGATATCCAGATTTAAGAGGAATAACTCTGTTGCCTACCATTTGGCCTTTTCCTGTGAATTCAATAAGATTCACAACCTATTCCATGTTTCCATACTTCATAAGTATCAATTAGATCTTTCTTATGTACTTAAACCAGAAAAAATAAAATAAAATAAAAATAGAGCTCAACCCGGATTTAATCTTCGAAGGAGAACCAATTCAGATTCTAGATCGTGAAGTTAAAAGATTTCGCAACAAGTTAGTCCCTCTTGTTAAAGTTTGGTGGAGAAACCACAAGGTTGAAGAGGCAACTTGGGAACCCAAGTCAACTATGAGGGATCAATACCCTCATCATTTTCCTTTAGGCAAAATTTGAGGACAAATTTTTTTTAGGGGAGGAGAATTGTAATATCCCAAAATATAGCTTAGAAGTATGATCTAATTTATTCGTAACTCAAATTGATTTAAAAGACATCATTTGATTAGAGAATTGATTAATCAAGGACTAATTACTAAAGTTTGGGAAGTTTGTTAGCCATTTTGATAGACTAATTTGAAATCCTAATTTGGTGGAAGGTTTGCATGCTAAGCAATTAAGAGTTGGAGGACTAACATATGTGTCAAATAAGGAATTTAACATGTGTACTAGAGAAGGAGAAACCGGCCATGTAAGGTGGGGATAACCAAATTCTTGGTTATCATCTTCTTCTTCATGAATCGAATTATTTTAGAGAGAGATGAGTAAGAGAAAGCTTGCTTTGGTTGTGCTAGCTAAATTGTGGGACTTTAGGTTTGAAATGAGTCTTAGAGGAAGTAATCACTTGTTTCTTTCTCATATTTAGATGAATTTTGTTTAGTTGTATATATATATCATGAGAGTGGCTAGAAATGTTAGAGAATTTAATTTGAATCTCTACAAAATTAGTGTAATTTACGGTTATGTATGTGTAGTGCTTAAATGAACATGGATGAAATCTAGGAATTATTCGAATATGTTCTTATTCCATTGTGAAATTGGTGTTTGAGCTAAAATTGAGAATCAATGCTTGATAGAATTCGATTTGGAACTATTTTATGCTTGAGTACATGAATATACATGAAAGTGGAACTGTTGTGAATGGATATTAAATTAGAAATGAATGTTTTGATACATACAAGCATGTGGACATATGTATATAGGGCTATTTTGAGTATTTAGGAAATTCTCACGATCTTTCTGATACATGCATGAGCGGGGTCAAATTAATAATATTGGACAAGAAGCTGAGTTTGTTCGATGCAAACAATAAAAGCCAAACAATGCACGCAATAGGAGGTCAAAAACGATGCCTCCTGGACAAGAAATTGAATCTGTTTGTGAAGTCTAGAAAGTCAGCTAACTTGCGACGAGTTTTCAGATGGGATCCAGGCATTTCTGGGTCGAGTTGTCTCCTAACATATTGTCCGTCATTCAGTTACCTTTCCAACGCATCTTGAAACGTATCAATCGGACATCGAGAACTCAAGATACGTCCAAATTACTGAAGACTGCGCATGCAGAAAACTGGATACGGGATTATTACGGGATTTTGTAAAATTCAGCCCAAAAGCTTAAATATAAGACTTTGGACGAATTAAACTTAGCCCAATGTATTTATTATCGTTTTAATTGATGTTTTTAGGGTTTTATATACTTTCGGAACCAGCCACCCAGCCCTTATCAGCTTATCACTTGCCTTATCACCCTATTTCTTGCCACACAAGCACAAGGAGCTTAAAGGCTGTTATTTTATTATTATTTTTAATTAGATTAGGTTTTCCTTGTTTTAGTAGAAGTTAAATTACTTTGTCTATCCTTCACCTATAAAAGGATGAAGCCTCCATCATTGTAAGACATATTTTCTTTGATTTATGAAATATTTAGTGAGTTTGTTTTTGCAAGTGCTAATTACTTGTGCCTTCGAAGTCTTCTTCAACATAAGTTCGACGAGTTCTTGTGAGGGAGATCATCTTCACACTCTTGCTTGCCTAGATAATCGCGTTTAGGAGGGTGGGTTAGAGCCGCTTGAGGTTGTTTGCTTAGATAATTGAGTCTAAGAGGGTGCCGAGGACAAAACAACATCAACAATTCGCAAGCCATCTTCATCTTCAACCTTCACACCATCTTCCATAAACAAAACTGGAGTTTTCAGATTTGTTTTACCTATCTTCTTCTTAATCTTTTCTCATCTTTTTATTTATATTCTTATTTCTTATCATCTAACCCTTCATCTCGTCTTTCTTTCTTTAAATTTCCAGCCTTGAATCTGAAAAATTCAAGAAAATCCCTTATCTTTTCTCTTGAATTTTCAGATCTGCCCAAACTTGCTTGATTGAGTCTAGAGCTCCTAGTTCTTGAAACAACTTGATTGAAGGCTTCCAAATCCAAGATTGCGCTACTCTATCATTTGGTATCAGATTTGGGACGATTCTTGGCAAGAATTTTGGCGTTTTTGGGAAAAATAAACTCTAAAATTAGGGAAAATTCGTCAAAACCAAACGAGTGAATTTTGAGCTGAAACTTTCCAGATCATATATATACTATTGGTGGAGTCACCACACAAAATTTCAGAATTTTTGGAGTTCGGAAACACCTCGAACGAAGTGGATAAACTTTCAGCCAAATTAGGGTTTTCCCCCTTCTTTAACCCTATTTTCATTATTTTTTCTTCAATTTTCGTTATTTTCAGTTTATTTACCTTGTAAAAACAAAAAAAGAGAAAAAATTAAAAAAATAATAAAAAAGAAAAGAAAAGAAAGAAAAGAAAAGTGAAGAAAAGTGAGAAAGCTTATATCTAGCCACCAACCACCATCAAGAATCATCAAGATCACCATCATCAACCACCACAAGCATCACATTGAAGTGGATTCAACATTGGATTTCTTCCTTCAAGTTGTTTTTGGGTTTTGGGGTTATCATCTTTCTCTACTAATTTTTTTCTACTCTTAGTTTCTTAAGTTCCTTTGTTTTGCTTTTTCTTTCTTCTATTACGCAATTTAGCACCTTCTCTTTTCTGGTGTGAGTAGGACTAAAAGTTGCATTCCAATCCTTCTTTCTTGCAACTATATTCAATTGGTGTCAAGCCTTTCATTGGACTCCTACTACAATTAGGACTCATTGTTAGGATTAAACTCCGATTGTAACTTGTTGACTTGTGGCAGGAAGGTCTTTAAAGAGCATGATACGGAAGCCAAGATCCAAGAATTACCTCAAAATCTAGGAACCCTCTAGATCACAATTAATCTAGCAAACTCACTAATATGATCCGAGAAAACCTCAAACTCCACGTTTAGCAAACCGATAATAAAGCATGATCTTGATGTAGAAAACGAGATAGGATGAATTTGATGGTGGCGGTGTTGGATAGATTTGTCCTTGGCACCCTCCTAATCGCAATTGAATAGGCAAACACCTGCAAACGGCATGAATCTCTCCGATGAATGGATGATGACGAGATAGATGTTGTAGGATATTTTGTCCTCGGCACCCTCTTAGACGTGATTATCTAAGCAAGCAACCTCAAGCGGCTCTAACCCCACCCTCCTAGATGCAATTACCTAGGCAAGCAAGAGTGTGAAGATGATCTCCATTACAAGAACTTGACGAACTTACGTTGAAGAAGACTTTTGATACAAAAAATAACAAGGCAAATCTATCTACCTTGAAAATAAATGGCCCATGGCCAAAGGTTTTTGCAACTCATAAACTCGTGATGTTGTTCTTATTAGTGAAGCAAATATGCCTTTAAATAGGCTACAAATGAAGAGTTCAACTTAAATTAGGAAAAGTAAAGATAATAATAAAATAAATAAACATATTTTATCAAATCTATAAAACTAATAAATAAATAAATAACAAATCTAATCCTAAATCATCTAAATATCTTCATAAAGAATCCTAGATTGAATTTAAGTACAAATAATCAATAAAATTATTGAAAATTCGTAATAAATAATATTTCCCGTAATAAATCCGTATAGAGATTTCTGCTCGCATAGTCTTCACTAAAACGGGCATAACTTGAGCTCCCGACGTCGAATTGATGCGTTTCAAGATGTGTTGGAAAGATAAGAGACATACGAATATGTTTGAAGAAGACATGTAGACTCAGAAGTGCCCAGATCCCATCCGAAAATTCGATGCAAGTCGGCTGAAATTCCAGACTTACAAAACAGCTTCAACTCTTTGGCTACAATGCATCATTTTAGCCCCCCATACATGTATCATTCTCCCCCTGTTGAAAACGATTCGTCCCGAATCTTAAGATTTTTTGGTCACAACCTACAAGTCTCTTGAGATGTCTCCAAGAATGAAATATTCAAACTAGGATCTATATAGAGAATTATATATTTTTTCTTTTTTCTCAACTACTAAAACAACAGTAAAAGATAATTGTTTCAAACACCTAAACCAAGGCTCTAATTACCAATTGATACGGAAGCTAGGATCCAAGAATTACCTCAAAATCTAGGAACCCTCTAGATCACAATTAATCTAGCAAACTCACTACTATGATCTGAGAAAACCTCAAACTCCACGTTTAGCAAACCGATAATAAAGAATGATCTTGATGTAGAAAACGAGATAGGATGAGTTTGATGGTGGCGGTGTTGGATAGATTTGTCCTTGGCACCATCCTAATCGCAATTGAATAGGCAAACACCTGCAAACGGCACGAATCTCTCCGATGAATGGATGATGACGAGATAGATGTTGTAGGATATTTTGTCCTCGGCACCCTCTTAGACGCGATTATCTAAGCAAGCAACCTCAAGCGGCTCTAACCCACCCTCCTAGATGCAATTACCTAGGCAAGCAAGAGTGTGAAGATGATCTCCATTACAAGAACTTGACGAACTTACGTTGAAGAAGACTTCTGATACGAAAAATAACAAGGCAAATCTATCTACCTTGAAAATAAAATGGCCCATGGCCAAAGGTTTTTGCAACTCGTGATGTTGTTCTTATTAGTGAAGCAAGTACGCCTTTAAATAGGCTACAAATGAAGAGTTCAACTTAAATTAGGAAAAGTAAAGATAATAATAAAATAAATAAACATATTTTATCTAATCTATAAAACTAATAAATAAATAACAAATCTAATCCTAAATCATCTAAATATCTTCATAAAGAATCATAGATTAAATTTAAGTACAAATAATCAATAAAATTATTGAAAATTCGTAATAAATAATATTTCCCGTAATAAATCCGTATAGAGATTTATGCTCGCATAGTCTTCACTAAAACGGGCATAACTTGAGCTCCCGACGTCGAATTGATGCGTTGGAAAGCTAAGAGACATTGGAATATGTTTGAAGAAGACATGTAGACTCAGAAGTGCCCAGATCCCATCCGAAAATTCGATGCAAGTCGGCTGAAATTCCAGACTTACAAAACAGCTTCAACTCTTTGGCTACAATGCATCATTTTAGCCCCCCATACATGTATCATTCTCCCCTGTTGAAAACGATTCGTCCCGAATCTTAAGATTTTTTTGTCACAACCTTCAAGTCTCTTGAGATGTCTCCAAGAATGAAATATTCAAACTAGGATCTATATAGAGAATTATATATTTTTTCTTTTTTCTCAACTACTAAAACAACAGTAAAAGATAATTGTTTCAAACACCTAAACCAAGGCTCTAATTACCAATTGATACGGAAGCTAGGATCCAAGAATTACCTCAAAATCTAGGAACCCTCTAGATCACAATTAATCTAGCAAACTCACTAATATGATCCGAGAAAACCTCAAACTCCACGTTTAGCAAACCGATAATAAAGCATGATCTTGATGTAGAAAACGAGATAGGATGAATTTGATGGTGGCGGTGTTGGATAGATTTGTCCTTGGCACCCTCCTAATCGCAATTGAATAGGCAAACACCTGCAAACGGCACGAATCTCTCCGATGAATGGATGATGACGAGATAGATGTTGTAGGATATTTTGTCCTCGGCACCCTCTTAGACGCGATTATCTAAGCAAGAAACCTCAAGCGGCTCTAACCCACCCTCCTAGATGCAATTACCTAGGCAAGCAAGAGTGTGAAGATGATCTCCATTACAAGAACTTGACGAACTTACGTTGAAGAAGACTTCTGATACGAAAAATAACAAGGCAAATCTATCTACCTTGAAAATAAAATGGCCCATGGCCAAAGGTTTTTGCAACTCATGATGTTGTTCTTATTAGTGAAGCAAATATGCCTTTAAATAGGCTACAAATGAAGAGTTCAACTTAAATTAGGAAAAGTAAGATAATAATAAAATAAATAAACATATTTTATCTAATCTATAAAACTAATAAATAAATAACAAATCTAATCCTAAATCATCTAAATATTTTCATAAAGAATACTAGATTAAATTTAAGCACAAATAATCAATAAAAATATTGAAAATTCGTAATAAATAATATTTCCCGTAATAAATCCGTATAGAGATTTCTGCTCGCATAGTCTTCACTAAAACGGGCATAACTTGAGCTCCCGATGTCGAATTGATGCGTTTCAAGATGCGTTGGAAAGCTAAGAGACATACGAATATGTTTGAAGAAGACATGTAGACTCAGAAGTGCCCAGATCCCATCCGAAAATTCGATGCAAGTCGGCTGAAATTCTAGACTTACAAAACAGCTTCAACTCTTTGGCTACAATGCATCATTTTAGCCCCCCATACATGTATCAGAGCACGAGATCGGTTTTCTTGCCTCGCTAAATATTTATTCTTGGAGTGTTTAGTGAGATTTCTAGTTTTCTTTTGCTTTTTACCTTTTAAATCTGAGTGTTTCAGGATGTCAAAAACGAGTAACGACGAAGAACCACATGAGGTGACTCTTCAAGAAGTTTCGAATACTCTCAATAAACTTGAACGGACTGTAACCTCATTGGCAACCAAGCTTGAGCACACTGATACAGTCGTGACCGCAATCACTCAAACCATTGGGAGATTAGAAACCACTGCTATCGCAAGCGATACTGAGGAGCCTAAGCGTCCAAATCTTGTTCCCATTCAGAATAGACGCCAAAACCCCTTACGTAGGCACAATCATCACATAGAACCGAGACGAGCAACAAACACCTTAGCCAAGCCAAAGATCATTGTACCACCTTTTCAAGGAAGGTATGACCCTGATGCTTATTGTGACTGGGAAAATTGAGTTGATCTTCTATTCGAGCATTATCAATGTCCCGAAGAGGATCAAGTTCCACTGTTGACTCTCAAATTCACTGAATATGCATCCATTTGGTGGTCCCAATTGGTCCGCAATCGGCGTCTCAATAGAGAAGCCAAGATAACCTCATGGGGAGAACTTAAAAAAGTCACGCGAGAACGATTTGTTCCCCCATTATATCAACCAGAGATCAAACAAAAGTTACAAAGGATCCGACAAGGCTGCAGAACTGTTGATGAGTATCTCAAAGAAATGGAATCATTGATGCAAAAAGCTGACATACAAGAGGATACAATGACTAGGTTTGTTATCGGACTTATTGACAACATTCTTGAGGTACTTGAACTCAAAACCTACTACACCCTTCAAGAGGCATTCCAATTCGCCACAACAATCGAAAAGCGCATCAAAGATCGACAACGATATCGACAGAAGAATTATCACTATGATAGAGGTACCACTCAACCTTTATCTCATTCTAATTCTTCTAAACCTTTGCTCGACTCAAGTAGACCAAAGCAGAAAATTGAAACATCCAAGTCACTGGACAAAACCAAGACAAAAATCCCCATGTTGTCGAAAAACACACAAACACTCAAAGAAGAGGATAGTGATAATGAACACATTAGACGAGATGACAATGCTTCTAATCCCTCATGTGAAGTAGTAGGTCCACTTGCTATACTCTCATCACCTCCCCACAAAGAAAGTAAGTGTAATTTTAACCCTTCATTTGATTCTTGTCCTATCATTCTGTTAGAAACACTTTCTCCTCTACAGAAATTGTACATTGATGATAATTTTTGTGAGAGGAATATGGGATGTGAGATACAAAAGACTGAGAGTACAGAGGCCGAGAGTGAAAAAAATTAAATTAATGGCCCAAATTTGGTGAGTGAAAATACATATGAGGTAAAAGTCACACAAAGCCCAAAAGAAAAAGACAAGAAAAAGAATGCGACGAGTGATTTCGTTTTGACTAATCCTTACAAATGTTCGAGTAGTGCTATCTTATTTTTTTTAGGATTTTGTTGAACCATTGAGAGGAGCTCATCAATTAGATCACGCCACAAACAACAAAGAAGCCTTTTCAATTGAAGTTGATGATTGTTCTCTCATTGCCTATTTAGATTCGAGGATGAATCCTTTTGAGGAGTGGGGGAATGATAAATGCATGAGCGGGGTCAAATTACTAATATTGGACAAGAAGATGAATTTGTTCGATGCAAACAATAAAAGCCAAAACAATGCACGCATAGGAGGTCAAAAACGATGCATCCTGGACAAGAAATTGAATTTGTTTGTGACGTCTAGAAAGTCAGCTAACTTGCGACGAGTTTCGGATTGGATCCAGGCATTTGTGGGTCGAGTTGTCTCCTAACAAATTGTTCGTAATTCAGTTACCTTTTCAACACATCTTGAAACGTATCAATCGGACATCGAGAACTCAAGATACGTCCAAATTACTGATGACTGCGCATGCAGAAAACTGGATACGGGATTATTACGGGATTTTGTAAAATTCAGCCCAAAAGCTTAAATATAAGGCTTTAGACGAATTAAACTTAGCCCAATGTATTTATTATCATTTTAATTGATGTTTTTAGGGTTTTATATACTTTAGGAACCAGCCACCCAGCCCTTATCAGCTTATCACTTGCCTTATCACCCTATTTCTTGCCACACAAGCACAAGAAGTTTAAAGGCTGTTATTTTATTATTATTTTTAATTAGATTAGGTTTTCCTTGTTTTAGTAGAAATTAAATTACTTTGTCTATCCTTCACCTATAAAAGGATGAAGCCTCCATCATTGTAAGACAGATTTTCTTTGATTTATGAAATATTTAGTGAGTTTGTTTTTGCAAGTGTTGATTACTTGTGCCTTCGAAGTCTTCTTCAACATAAGTTCGATGAGTTCTTGTGAGGGAGATCATCTTCACACTCTTGCTTGCCTAGATAATCGCGTATAGGAGGGTTGGTTAGAGCCGCTTGAGGTTGCTTGCTTAGATAATTGAGTCTAAGAGGGTGCCGAGGACAAAACAACATCAACAATTCGCAAGCCATCTTCATCTTCAACCTTCACACCATCTTCCATAATTCCATAAACAAAACTGGAATTTTCAGATTTGTTTTACCTATCTTCTTCTTAATCTTTTCTCATCTTTTTATTTATATTCTTATTTCTTATCATCTAATCCTTTTCATCTCATCTTTCTTTCTTTAAATTTCCAGCCTTGAATCTGAAAAATTCAAGAAAATCCCTTCTCTTTTCTCTTGAATTTTCAGATCTGCCCAAACTTGCTTGATTGAGTCTAGAGCTCCTAGTTCTTGCAACAACTTGATTGAAGGCTTCCAAATCCAAGATTGCGCTACTCTATCACTTTCCCTTCGAAATACTTGTAGATAGATTTGTTATTAAGTGTCTTGTTATGGTGATTTAGCTATGAAATCCATTGGTGTTAAATGCTATTATATTGTTATGAAAATGAATTCATGCTATGAATGTCATTAGACCGATCGAATGAGATAACTAGATTGGTAATTGAAACCTGAATTGATTGTCATTGCTTGATAGTACTGAATTTCAGTTAGTTGTGGACCAAAATGATTCACACAAAGGACAAAATTGATCATAAGAGGACTGTTTAAAACTGACTTGGATTGGTAAAAATAGGGGAGGGGTTGTCCTACCAGTTTAAGGGTATATTATGGATTTGTGAAAGACGGTTTTGGTGTCTTAATGGACTGATTTTATAATCTGGAAACAAGGGACTGTTTTGCACAAAGTGGGGGATTGTTTATATTTATATTAGTCTGTTTTTATAACCATAAGGACTGCTTGGTAAACCAGAAAACTTGGGGTTGTTTTTTAAAGTTTAAGGATTGTTTTTTATAACTAAAATGGACTTCTTGCAACCCTGTTTTGAAAGACTATTTTTATAACAAAAGTGGACTGCTTTGTAAACTTATTTGAAAGGTTGGATTACAACTCAAGAACTGGACAGTTTTGCAAACTTTAGGACTGTATTGTAAGTTTAATTAGGGGGCAAATTTGAAAGAAAATGTAGGACTGTTTTATAAACTTAAAATGAAGGGATTGTTTTGCAAGTTTATGGACTGTATTGTATATATATGAATTCATAGTGGACTGTTTTGATGCATATACATGTATATATGTGCAATTGGTTTGTTTTGTAAATGAAAGATGTTTAGGGATTGATTTAATATGAAAAGCTTGGTGCATTAAGGTTGGTTTTTAGAAAAATGTACATGATTTAGTTAAGACTAGTTTGAATGTGATTCTAATATGTAGTTATATTCTTTGCTATGCTTAGACCAAAAAGGGGATTGTGATTCGGGAGCAAATCTAGCTCAAATTAAATGGTGAGTGTAGTTAAAGTCTCGGATAGGGTTACAACTATTTCGAGCATGCTTAATTGTTTTAAATATATACTATTTTGTCACTAAATAAGCTATGGAAATATGTAAGCTTGAATTCGAGGTAAGTACTTAATTATCAAGTACTTCATGATATGCATTATTTGGTTAAATACATGTTAATGTTAGGAAATATTCATGTGTTCATATATGTTAGATGAGATAAGTTATAAACTTTGCCTAATTTTACTATATGAATACGGGGTTGATATGAAAAGTTATAAGCCTTGCTAATTGAATATATGAATATGTGGCTGATGTAATAAGTTATAAGCTGTATACTCCTGATTATCTGAACATAGAGCTAAGCTCAACTCCGATTATAATACGAAAGGGCAATAAGTTTGTTGATATGATTTTATGATAAGGAGCTGTGCTCACTCCATTTCTGATAAGATATGATAAATATGGAAGCCTTGGTTTCGAGTCAGCCTTAGGTATAGATGGCATGCCATAGAGTCCATAGAGCTCGTGTTTGGGGTGGACTACGGTCCTTATTTGGCTACAGTAGGAGGGAAGTGTTGTGGTCACTTGGCGACAGTAGGAGGGATTGACCGGTACTGCGAGTACCATTTTATTTGGGGACAGTTGGTTGGGTATTCGTGTACCTAGGCCGTTACTTGATTCACAAGGCTATATTAAAGATAAAATAAAGAAATTTCAAAGTAAATTAAAGAATTACGTTGATAACTTATTTGACAAGTAATTTGTGACTATGATAGATCATATTTAAGATACGCTTGCCTATGATATGCCCTGTTTATGATATTTCATGAATAAGATATGTTATATCTATGATAGGCTAAAAAGAAACAATGAAAGTTATAAGCTAATTTAATGAATCTATGCAATAACTTGCATAACAATTAATAGGTCTCTATTTGATTCTTGATATATTCTTATGGATGAAGACATGTGTTCTGGTTAGAATGATATATGTATATTTATTTATTTTGTTGATTGCTTTAAAACATATAATTGTTTCGAATACTCATGTATACATGAATATGTTGCTTCGGATACTTATGATGAGTAATAAGTTTATAGATAAATCTTGTGTACTCTTGGATATTGTTACATGCATGTTCCGAATGCTTATATAAGTCATAGGATCTATAAGCTAAATTAATGAGATACGAGATAATTAGCATAATAAGTAACTATGTGTATGAGATGCCATCTTTGATAATTTATGTGAAAAGTCACCATGTTAAAGAGATTCCTTGTTTAAGAAGAATCATGAATCCATAAATTAAACTAATGAATTACCAAATTATTTGTGTATTAAGCAGCTAATGTTTAAGTTACAATAGAGTATTGTTGGATCAAGAAATATTATCATTCTTTTTGCAATCTTATGACCTTGATAACTTGTATTCGATCAATCCAGTTATATTAAACGGACCTAACATGCCTAGAAATAAAGCTAAGTTCGAACCCTATGAATATAATGGGTTGTCTTCGAGTAGCTTAGTACTTACCTAGATCCATTAGTCTTGAGGAAATAATAGAGTTATACCATAAAACTATTGATTCATTTATTTGGTTAATTAAGCTGCCTCATTAAGCAATTGTGTAACACCCCTTTCCCGTATCTGTACACCGGGCACGAGTTGGAAATGTTACAACTTCTTTAATCCAAAAATTAGGGCAATTTAAAAATTTTCAGAAAACTTCTCGATGGCCACCCATCTTAAAGTTTCTCTATCCCAAGCACGCTTAACTTTATTTAAAACCGACTTAAATTATTTGTTCGAGCTCCAATTATAAATCAATTATCTTAGCATGCAACTTATCACTTAAGGTTATTCTTAACCTTGAATCTTTCAAGAAATGCCACTTATCTTGAAACCATAGCGAACTTTAAAGGCCAATCACAACTTAAATAGGTTTAGCAAGTATACATGCCACTATAAAAATCAGACCTTAATTAGGATGTCATTACTATGATTACCTGTTGAGCTTTCGAATATTGATGCAATGATTTTCTCCCTCTCTTCTTGATTTACCTACGTGTGTACAATCAAACACACACTAAGTACGGACTTAGTGAGGCAATAAAGGAAGTTAATAACAATTATTTAAACTTTATTTAACTTCATGGCTACATTTATATAGCATGATATATTCCAATGCATCCACTTTCACATTGTATTAGTAATTATTTACTATATACCAATGTCATAAGATTTTCATGCTTGTCCGTTTATCATAATATGCCTTATATGCATAAATGCATCATGATCACTAGATAAGTATTACCATCATATATCAATATAATATAAACCGGATATAAGTTCTCTTATCGATATACTTGCCATATGTCCCAAGAGTTCATATACTCCCTAACATGTTATCATTTATTATCCCTTTATTTATAGCCCAAAAATAAACCTTGAGGACCCTGGGTACGCGAGTCAATTATGCACTGAAGTGCTCTCGTACATTTAAGGTTGTGCTAACCATACACTAAGTGTCAAATGCTAAAACTATAGTGCTATCACAGATAACCGAATATGCCACACATTTTATGGCTGTGCTAACCATATACACTTAGTGTACTTTAAACACTATAGTGAGATCCCGAATTCACGATTATGCAGCGTGCTGCTGGACTCTATGGCATACCAACTATACAATGTCCCTCAATGACTTATTTGGGCATAATTCCCGTATTTATTTCATCCATGGCAATGTATATCAATATAATTGAACATAAGTATTTCATACTCGACATAACATCCATAGCGTATCGTCATCAATAACTAGTGATCAATGCATTTGTTTTCATTCTTTGACATATTTAAAATATGTCAAATATATGATCAACGACATAAATATCATGCTAATATAAAATCCCAGTAAATGTATCGCAAGTCTTACCGTTGATGTATAAAACATCCATGCATCATGTTATGTATGCATTGCACTCATCTGGGCCATTTATTAACATGCCTCACTAAATTCTACTCGATCCTTTCCTTTATAAAACCTCGAACCTTCTTTGATTCGGCCTTGACTTCATTAATCACATGAATAAGATAAAAATACTTGTTAGATTCAAATCTAACAATATCTTAAACATGCTGTCTAATGTAATCATTCGAATATAAAATTTCCAAATATTTTTCCTTTCTTCCTTGTATTGTTCAAAAACTCATTATGGTCCCTAGTGACTAATTTGAACTTCCAATAATTCTACCGAGCTTGCTAACTCACATTTAAATACAAAATATTTCAAATTCCATTTTCTGACAGCTTGCGCTACCTTCAAAGATTTGCTTATACTGGGCAGAATACATACCAGATTTTAATTTCCTTTATACTAGAAATACTAGATTCGATAAAGGTTCTAACAGTAGAAGCCACAAAAATTAATAAAATCTACAAAGATTATGAAAATTCTTCAAACTCCCATCGCAGTGTTGTTCTGACAGAAACTGCTTTGTAAATTTTCTGACCTTCATTCAATTCAAAATTCATATCTTTTAACTCAGAACTCGAAATCAGTTTCCGTTTGTTGGAAACGAAATTAGACGAACACATCTTTTCATAGGTATAAAATTCATCAACTAACCATTTTTGTAGAATTTATGGTGAATTTTCGAAGTCACTGCCAAAATTCAGTCTTCTACATAACTTTCCATAATAAACTTTTAATTTATACAAACTTCTTCTTATTTTTCTACTTGTCAATTTAGTCCCATCACTTGCTTCAAACCACCAATTCATCATCTTCTTCATCAAATAATTATTAAAAATAATTTCCTCTAATTTTCTTTCTTTGCCCAAAATAGTCACTAAAATGCAAAGGTTAGGATTCAAACTTCTTAACTTTGCAATTTAGTCCTCAAAACAACACTACTACCTTAATTCTATTATTTTAACTAAAAATCAGATTTGATCCCCATCCAAGAATTCACTTCCTATTTGATGATCACTTGATTTTGACAAATTGTCAAAATGATCACTAATTCGATTCAACATCGGTTTAGCATTCTAACACCAATTTCACATCTCCAACATCATTAATTACATAAATACACCCCAAATTCATAAAATTCAGATTTGGTCCCTTAACTTTAAAGCTTGCCAAATTGGTCCCTATAAGTTTTATCTTAGGGTTTTGCTTCCAAACCACAAATCAAGCTTACTAGATCATTAATCCAACATCACAAACCCTAATTAGACTTAAATCCATAAACCCTAATATTCTCCATAGAAACCAAAATATGTAGGATTTAAATCCTAACTCAAAAACATGAATTTAACATCATATAAGCTTGATTCCAAGTTAAATTCAACCATAGAATCATAAATTCTCAAAAGCCCCAATTTTGTTCCTAAACCCTAATTTCCTTCTCATGTAAAATTCTCATCAATCAAGCATGTATTCCATGAATAAATACATCAAAAGATCGAGCTTGATGAGTAGAACAATGATAGAGTAGCGCAATCTTAGATTTGGAAGCCTTCAATCAAGTTGTTGCAAGAACTAGGAGCTCTAGACTCAATCAAGGAATTTTGGGCAGATCTGAAAATTCAAGAGAAAAGAGAAGGGATTTTCTTGATTTTTTTCAGATTCAATGCTGGAAATTTAAAGAAAAAAAGACGAGATGAAGGATTAGATGATAAGAAATAAGAATATAAGTAAAAAGATGAGAAAAGATTAAGAAGAAGATAGGTAAAACAAATATGAAAATTCCAGCTTTGTTTATGGAATTATGGAAGATGGTGTGAAGGTTGAAGATGAAGATGGCTTGTGAATTGTTGATGTTGTTTTGTCCTCGGCACCCTCTTAGACTCAATTATCTAAGCAAGCAACCTCAAGCGGCTCTAACCCACCCTCCTAGACGCGATTATCTAGGCAAGCAAGAGTGTGAAGATGATCTCCCTCACAATAACTCGTCGAACTTATGTTGAAGAAGACTTCGAAGGCACAAGTAATCAGCACTTGCAAAAACAAACTCACTAAATATTTCATAAATCAAAGAAAATATGTCTTACAATGATGGAGGCTTCATCCTTTTATAGGTGAAGGATAGACAAAGTAATTTAACTTCTACTAAAACAAGGAAAACCTAATCTAATTTAAAATAATAAAAAAATAACAGCCTTTAAACTCCTTGTGCTTGTGTGGCAAGGAATAGGATGATAAGGCAAGTGATAAGCTGATAAGGGCTGGGTGGCTGGTTCCTAAAGTATATAAAACCCTAAAAACATCAATTTAAATGATGATAAATATATTGGGCTAAGTTTAATTCGTTCAAAGCCTTATATGTTAGCTTTTGGGCTGAATTTTTCAAAATCCCGTAAAAATCCCGTATCCAGTTTTCTGCATGCACAGTCTTCAGTAAATTGGACGTATCTTGAGTTCATGATGTCCGATTGATGTGTTTCAAGATGCGTTGGAAAGGTAACTGAATGAAGGAAAATTTGTTAGAAGACAACTTGACTCAGAAATGCCCGGATCCCATCCAAAAACTCGTTGCAAGTTGGCTGACTTTCCAGACTTTACAAACATATTCAATTTCTTGTCCAAGATGCATCGTTTTTGACCTCCTATGCGTGCACTGTTTTGGGTTTTATTGTTTGCATCTAACAAATTCAGCTTCTTGTCCAATATTAGTAATTTGACCCCGCTCATGCATGTATCATTCCCCCACTCCTCAAAAGGATTCGTCCTCGAATCTAAATCGGCAATGAGAGAACAATCATCAACTTCAATTGAAAAGGCTTCTTTGTTGTATGTGGATTGATCTAATTGAGCTCCTCTCAATGGTTCAACAAAATCCTGAAAAAATAAGACAGCACTACTCGAACATTTGTAAGGATTAGTCAAAACAAAATCACTCGTCGCGTTCTTTTTCTTGTCTTTTTCTTTTGGGCTTTGTGTGACTTTTACCTCATATGTATTTTCACTCACCAAATTTGGGCCGTTAATTTGACTTTTTTCACTCTCGGCCTCTTTACTCTCAGTCTTTTGTTTCTCACATCTCATATCCCTCTCACAAAATTTATCATCAATGTACAATTTCTGTAGAGGAGAAAGTGTTTCTAACGGAATGATAGGACAAGAATCAAATGAAGGGTTAGAATTACACTTACTTTCTTTGTAGGGAGGTGATGAGAGTATAGCAAGTGGACCTACTACTTCACATGAGGGATTAGATGCATTGTCATATTGTCTAATGTGTTCATTATCATTATCCTCTTGTTTGAGTGTTTGTGTGTTTTCCGTCAACATGAGGATTTTTGTCTTGGTTTTATCCAGTGACTTGGATGTTTCAATTTTCTGCTTTGGTCTACTTGAGTCGAGCAAAGGTTTAGAAGAATTAGAATGAGATAAAGGTTGAGTGGTACCTCTGTCATAGTGATAATTCTTCTGTCGATATCGTTGTCGATCTATGATGCGCTTTTCGATTGTCATGGCGAATTGGAATGCCTCTTGAAAGGGTGTAGTAGGTTTTGAGTTCAAGTACCTCAAGAATGTTGTCATTGAGTCCGATAACAAACCTAGTCATTGTATCCTCTTCATCCTCTTGTATGCCGGCTCTTTGCATCAATGATTCCATCTCTTTGAGATACTCATCAACAGTTCTGTAGCCTTGTCGGATCCTTTGTAACTTTTGTTTGATCTCCCGTTGATATAATGGGGGAACAAATCGTTCTCGCATGACTTTTTTAAGTTCTCCCCACGAGGTTATCTTGGCTTCTCCATTGAGACGCCGATTGCGGACCAATTGGGACCACCAAATGGATGCATATTCAGTGAATTCGAGAGTCAACAGTGGAACTTGATCCTCTTTGGGACATTGATAATGCTCGAATAGAAGATCAACTCGATTTTCCCAGTCACAATAAGCATCAGGGTCATACCTTCCTTGAAAAGGTGGTATAGTGATCTTCGGTTTGGCTAATGTGTTTGTTGCTCGTCGCGGCTCTGTACGAGGATTGTGCCTATGTAGGGGGTTTTGGCGCCTATTCTGAATGGGAACAAGATTTGGACGCCTAGGCTCTTCTGTATCGCTTGCAATAGCAGTGGTTTCTAATCTCCCAATGGTTTGAGAGATTGTGGTTACGACTGTATCGGTGTGCTCAAGCTTGGTTGCCAATGAGGTTACAGTCCGTTCAAGTTTATTGAGAGTATCCGAAACTTCTTGAAGAGTCACTTCATGTGGTTCTTCGTCGTTACTCGTTTCTGACATCCTGAAACACTCAAATTTAAAAGGTAAAAAGCAAAAGAAAACTAGAAATCTCACTAAACACTCCAAGGAATAAATATTTAGCGAGGCAAGTAAACCGATCTCGTGCTCTTTAAAGACCTTCCTGCCACAAGTCAAGAAGTTACAATCAGAATTTAATCCTAACGATGAGTCCTAATTGTATTAGGAGTCCAATGAAAGGCTTGACACCAATTGAATATAGTTGCAAGAAAGAAGGATTATAATGCAACTTTTAGTCCTACTCACACCAGAAAAGAGAATGTGTTAAATTGCGTAATAGAAGAAAGAAAAAGCAAAACAAAGGAACTTAAGAAACTAAGAGTAGGAAAAAATTAGTAGAGAAAGATGATAACCCCAAAACCCAAAAACAACTTGAAGGGAGAAATCCAATGTTGAATCCACTTCAATGTGATGCTTGTGGTGGTTGATGATGGTGATCTTGATGATTCTTGATGGTGGTTGGTGGCTAGGTATGAGCTTTCTCACTTTTCTTCACTTTTCTTTCTTTTTTTTTTTATTTTTTTTTATTTTTTCTCTCTTTTTTTCCTTTTACAAGGTAAATAAACTGAAAATAACGAAAATTGAAGAAAAAATAATGAAAATAGGGTTAAAGTAGGGGAAAACCCTAATTTGGCTGAAACTTTAACCACTTCGTTCGAGGTGTTCCCGAACTCCAAAAATTCTGAAATTTTGTGTGGAGACTCCACCAATGGTGTAGATCTGATCTGGAAAGTTTCAGCTCAAAATTCACTCGTTTGGTTTTGACGAATTTTCCCTAATTTTCGAGTTTTTTTCCCAAAAACGCTAAAATTCTTGCCAAGAATCGTCCCAAATCTGATACCAAATGATAGAGTATGCTTTGGCACGTGGTAACCTTCAATTTGATGGCTTGGAAGCAAACCTAGGGCTTTAGACTCGAACAAGGAAGTTAGGCGCAAATCTAAAAATTTAAGAGAAACTAGTTGGGGGTTTCTTGAAAATTTCATATTTAATGCTGGAAATTCAAGAAACGAAGATAAGAGGGAAGATAAGATGATGATTAATAATAATAAAAACAAAAGATTGAAAAAGACTAAGATAAGCATATACGTAAAACAAATCTGGAAATTCCAGCTTTGTTTATGGAATTATGGAAGATGGTGTGAAGGTTGAAGATGAAGATGCCTTGTGAATTGTTGATGTTGTTTTGTCCTCGGCACCCTCTTAGACTCAATTATCTAAGTAAGCAACCTCAAGCGGCTCTAACCCACCCTCCTAGACGCGATTATCTAGGCAAGCAAGAGTGTGAAGATGATCTCCCTCACAAGAGCTCGTCGAACTTATGTTGAAGAAGACTTCGAAGGCACAAGTAATCAGCACTTGCAAAAACAAACTCACTAAATATTTCATAAATCAAAGAAAATATGTCTTACAATGATGGAGGCTTCATCCTTTTATAAGTGAAGGATAGACAAAGTAATTTAACTTCTACTAAAACAAGGAAAACCTAATCTAATTTAAAATAATACAAAAATAACAGCCTTTAAACTCCTTGTGCTTGTGTGGCAAGGAATAGGATGATAAGGCAAGTGATAAGCTGATAAGGGCTGGGTGGCTGGTTCCTAAAGTATATAAAACCCTAAAAACATCAATTTAAATGATAATAAATATATTGGGCTAAGTTTAATTCGTTCAAAGCCTTATATGTTAGCTTTTGGGCTGAATTTTTCAAAATCCCGTATCCAGTTTTCTGCATGCGCAGTCTTCAGTAAATTGGACGTATCTTGAGTTCATGATGTCCGATTGATGCGTTTCAAGATGGTTGGAAAGGTAACTGAATGAAGGACAATTTGTTAGAAGACAACTTGACTCAGAAATGCCCGGATCCCATCCAAAAACTCGTTGCAAGTTGGCTGACTTTCCAGACTTTACAAACATATTCAATTTCTTGTCCAAGATGCATCGTTTTGTACCTCCTATGCGTGCACTATTTTGGCTTTTATTGTTTGCATCGAACAAATTCAGCTTCTTGTCCAATATTAGTAATTTGACCCCGCTCATGCATGTATCAAACAACTTTGCAGTTCAAAAGATTACCTGAAAATCATGTTTCGGGCTTGAATCGAGCTTGGAAATTTTCTCCCTTTTCTACCCATATTTTCAAAAATTTGAAAGATGAAGAAGGCTTCATATTTTTCCTTTTAATTTTAAATCTCTTTAATTTTGCCACTTGTAATATATAAATGAATTTTAAATTCATTCAAATAGGGAAATTACAAAACTACCCTTTTATCCAACAGTTGAGATTGATTTTATCATCAATCAAGGGCCAAGATTTAAACTTCAAATTTATTCTTCCAAAAATAGCCCTTGTAGCTTCAAATATTTCAAAATTGCCATCTCTGCCAAATGACCAATTTGACCTTCAACTAGTCTTTATTCACTAGTTTGTTTCAAAATTGTCATTCCATTATAATCTAACTAAATTAGTTCCTCCTCAATTGACCATCATTCTATAAATATAATTTTATGATTTTCCATGGTTTATGGAACAACCTCTGAAATTTTGATTCAATCCTATTTCCCGATATTCACAAAATACTTCTTATTTTTTTATACTTGTCAATTTAGCCCCATCACTTGCTTCAAACCACCAATTCATCATATTCTTCATCAAATATCATTCAAAATAATTTCCTCTAATTTTCTTTCTTTGCCCAAAATAGTCACTAAAATGCAAAGGTTAGGATTCAAACTTCTTAACTTTGCAATTTAGTCCTCAAATCAACACTACTCCCTTAATTCTATTATTTTCCTAAAAATCAGATTTGATCCCCATCCAATATTTAATTTCCTATTTGATCATTTGATTTTGACAAATTGTCAAAATGGTCACTAATTCGATTCAACATCGGTTTAGCATTCTAACACCAATTCCACATCTCCAACATCATTAATGACATAAATACACCCCAAATTCATAAAATTCAGATTTTGTCCCTTAACTTTAAAGCTTTCCAAATTGGTCCCTATAAGTTTTATCTTAGGGTTTTGCTTCCAAACCACAAATCAAGCTTACTAGATAATTAATCCAACATCACAAACCCTAATTAGACTTAAATCCATAAACCCTAATCTTCTCCATAGAAACCAAAATATGTAGGATTTAAGTCCTAACTCAAAAACAGGAATTTGACATCGTATAAGATTGATTCCAACTTAAATTCAACCATAGAATCATAAATTCTCAAAAGCCCCAATTTTGTTCATAAACCCTAGTTTCCTTCTCATGTAAAATTCTCATCAATCAAGCATGTATTCCATGAATTAAACACATCAAAAGATAGAGCTTGAAGAGTAGAACAATTTTGCAGTTCAAAAGATTACCTGAAAATCATGTTTCGGGGCTTGAATCGAGCATGGAAACTTTCCACCTTTTCTACCCATATTTTCAAAAATATGAAAGACGAAGAAGGCTTCATATTTTGCCTTTTAGTTTTAAATCTCTGTAATTTTGCCACTTGTAATATATAAATGAATTTTAAATTCATTCAAATAGGGAAATTACAAAACTACCCTTTTATCCAATGGTTGTGATTGATTTTAACATCAATCAAGGGCCAAGATTTAAACTTCAAATTTCTTCTTCCAAAAAAGCCCTTGTAACTTCAAATATTTCAAAATTGCCATCCCTGCCAAATGACCAATTTGCCCTCCAACTAGTCTTTATTTACTAGTTTGTTTCAAAATTGCGATTCCATTATAATCTAACTAAATTAGTTCCTCCTAAATTGGCCATCATTCCATAAATATCATTTTATGATTTTCCATGGATTATGGAACAACCTATGAAATTTTGATTCAATTCGATTTCCTAATATTCACAAAATACTTCTACTACGATTTTACCTTTATCGAGCTACCGGATCTATTCCTAAAATTCTATATTTCCGTAATATTCCTCGTATCATCATCCTTCATCCAATGACCTAAATCTAAATCTCGAGTTAGTAGTTTACCAACTTTGCCCTTATGATTTTCCAAAGTTACGATCTTGCCATTTTTCATCCAATGGCTCATATTCAACATGGAAATCAACTTAAATCCAAGGGTTCATATTCTTCCAACACAAATAAAATATCTTAGACATGTAAAATGACACAATCAACCTTGGCTTATCATCCTTCAAAATATCCTGGATATTCGATTCGATCCGATTATCCGAGTATTCTTCCAAACTTTATTGGTTTATAGCCAATAATACAAACTTCGTACGAAAAATCTGGGTAACACGAAAATGTCACTCTTTGGGGTAAACTATTGATTTACGGGGTTAAAATACACAACTTTAAAAATTACAATTTGGTCCCTGAACTTTACCAAAGTTTACACTTTAACCCCTCAACTTTCAAAATTTACATTTTGGTAACTAACCAAAAATTTGGGATATTACAATTCTCCCCCTTAAGAAAATTCATCCTTGAATTTTCAACACAGACCTGGTTCAAAAACAATGAAGAAAATGTTTTCTCATATCTTTTGCTCTTCTCTAGATCACTTTTTTGACTTCATGATTTCGCCAAAGAACTTTAACAAGCGAAATCATTTTATTCCTTAGTTCTTTGACTCCATGTGCCACAATCTTTACCAATTCTTGTAATTCAGATTCGGCTTAATCTTTATTGCCTCTGAGGTAATGATATGTAAAGGATCTAATTGATACTTATTGAGCATCGATACATTAAATATATTGTGAATCTTGTCCATTTTCCTAAGGTAAGGCTAGTTAATAAGCCACTGGACCAACCCTTTTCACAATCTTTTATGACCCAAAGAATCTCGAATTTAGTTTTCCTTTTTGGTCCAAACCATAACACCTTATTTCAAGGTGAAACTTTTAAGGAATATTTCATCCTTAACTTTGTATAAATATCTTTTCTTTCAAGATCAGCAAATATTATCCACCATTCTAAAGAAATTCTAAATTACTTCGAACAATTCATACTTGATTCTACATATCCTAAACTGAAGCGAATCAGATTCAATCACCTCTTAGTTCTCTTTTCATCATCCTCGGGAATATAAATTACTCCTTGATAACATGAACATCCTTTAGACTTAACATCAAAATCTTTAAATTTTTCCTTTTCACCTTACTGAATTCTTTCCAGGCATATCTTATCTTTGATCTATAAATCTTTGATCCGATTTGTCATAGTAGACTCGAGCTGAGGCTGTGTAATTGATACACTATTTTCCTCCAAAAATAATTAAGCATTTAATGCTTATAAGGCAAAGAATGACTTTTGGCTAAATACATCAATTGATGTTTTAGCCTTATTACATCACTACACATCCCAACCTATTATGAGACGTATTGGTGAATAAGGTAGAATCCTTAATAGATTCATACCGCACTAATACTAGTGCTACTATCAAATCTTCATTTATTTGTAATAATATAATCGTAATTTAACCTTAGAGGAACATCATTGCTTCTTTAACTAACATCACTAAAGCTTCCTCAGGTGATATACCAAGTCGTATAAAACCTCCATCTAATGACTATTACAGCTAGATGTTTAGCTTTCTCAATCTAGTAAGAGCAATTTTGTAGAGTATAATCAATATAGGTTCAATATTGGATTAAATCCAATCCTAAACTTAGCCTCTCGATTAAGCATCAAGCCTGACGGCTCCTCTTAGGCAGCCCATTTAAAACTCATAAACAATAAGAATACTCTCCCAGCTTACCCTTGATGTTCAATATCCATAGCATAAGTTAAATCATTTTCATATTGATAACAAATTCCAATAAAAACTATGCATGCTCATGCATGCCCATTATTACCACACTCATATGATTGGTTTTGTGGTTTTCTTGAATCTCCAACATTAATTATAAATGTCAAGGAGTTCTTAGTTTTCCTTGTCCCTATCTCTTAGCGGAACTATGTAATAAATTCAGCTTGGCATTTTTGCCGAAAATCCTCACCACTTTTTAAAAGTGGTTATCTCGATTCACTATTCCACTTTACGAGCTATGACCTCTATTTAGATATTTTCTCATTCTAAACTTTTTCCATTGCATTTAGCATAATTTACTGCTTCATAAAATTTTTAAATTCATAGGGCAGTCAGTACTTCTTTGTACCTGGCCTCTAATCCTCTATGAGCTATCATAACAGGCTCTCCTTCTGTCTGTAGGAAGCTGTTTAGAAACAATTTAACTCGGTTTATTAAACTTGCACTCATACCCGTAAATGATCCAACTGCCATATTTAAGATGCAAGAAACTCCGTTGCATCCCTAGAATAAACTTTGTTACGGAACACTCAAAGAAAGAACTTCTAGCTAACAGATTTTTGTGTATATACCGTAACATTACTTTATCAAGTACAGATCTAATCCTTTCAGATAAGATACTACCATTTCTTTTTAGTCTCCTCTGGTCATCAATACAGAGTTCCTTCTATTTAACCTTTATATCCTTAATCCTTAGATTGACAATCATAGGATCTCCATTAATATTTCTCTAAAAAATCTAGTGTGTCAGAACTCTCAATTCTTTTGCTATCGGTGCCTAAGCAAGTTGATTCGTGCTCAAATCTAATGTCTAGAAGAAAAATCTTAATCCAGAACATACACATAATGTTACCCTGGTGCCTTTGCACCATGCTAAGCTAAGGGTAGAATATTATCATTAACCTCATCATGCTCGTGAATCTCTTATTGATTCACTTGCCTAAACACCTGACATGATTCTTTTACCCTCACACATTGGAATTTAACATTATTATCATAGTAAGCAATTGCATCCATTCCAACAAGTAAAATCATCAGTAATTCTGACATCCTAGTGGCATGTATACACTTTTAACCTTTACCATACTTCGTTTAATCTCCAAATCTGGCTAACCTATATCTCTGATACCAATAAATGTAACACCCCTTTCCTGTATCCGTACACCAGGTACGAGTCAGAAATGATACAACTTCTTTAATCCAAAAATTAGGGTAATTTAAAATTTTTCAGAAAACATCCCGATGGTCACCCACCCTAAAATTTCTCTATCCCAGGCATGCTTAACTTTATTTAAAACAGACTTAAATTATTTGTTCGAGTTCCAATAATAAATCAATTATCTTAGCATGCAACTCATCACTTAAGGTTATTCTTAACCTTGAATCTTTCTAGAAACGCCACTTATCTTGAAACCATAACGAACTTTAAAGGCCAATCACAACTCAAATAGGTTTAGCAAGTATGCATGCCACTATAATAATCAGACCTTAATAAGGATGTCATTATTGTGATTACCTGTTGAGCTTTCCAATATTGATTCAATGCTTTTCTCCCTCTCTTCTTGATTTACTTACGTGTGTACAATCAAACACACGCTAAGTACGAACTTAGTGAGGCAATAAAGGAAGTTAATAACAATTATTTAAACTTTATTTCACTTCATGGGTACATTTATATAGCATGATATATGCCAATGCATCCACTTTCACATTGTATTAGTAATTATTTACTATATACCAATGTCATAAGATTTCCATGCTTGCCCGTTTATCATAATATGCCTTATATGCATAAATGCATCATGATCACTAGATAAGTATTACCATCATATATCAATATAATATAAATCGGATATAAGTTTTCTTATCGATATACTTGCCATATGTCCCGAGAGTTCATATACTCCCTAACTTGTTACCATTTATTATCCCTTTATTTATAGCCCAAAAATAAACCTTGAGGACCCTGGGTACGCGAGTCAATTATGCACCGAAGTGCTCCCGCACATTTATAAGGTTGTGCTAACCATACACTAAGTGTCAAATACTAACACTATAGTGCTATCCCGGATAACCGAATATGCCGCACATTTTATGGTTGTGCTAACAATATGCACTAAGTGTACTTTAAACACTATAGTGCGATCCCGAATTCTCGTGCTGCTGGACTCTATGGCATGCCAACTATACCTTGTCCCTCAATTACTTATTTGGGCATAATTCCCTTATTTATTTCATCCATGGCAATGTATATCAATATAATTGAACATAAGTATTTCATACCCGAAATAACATTTATAGCATATCGCCATCAATAACTAGTGATCAATGCATTTGCTTTCAACCTTTGACATATTTAATATATGTAAAATATATGATCAACGACATAAATATCATGCTAATATAAAAACCCGGTAGACTTATCGCAAGTCTTACCGTTGATGTATAAAAATCCATGCATCATGTTATGTATGCATTGCACTCACCTGGGCCATTTATTAACATGCCTCACTAAATTCTACTCGATCCTTTCCTTTATAGAACCTCGAACCTTCTTTGATTTGGCCTTGACTTCATTAATCACATGAATAAGATAAATATTGATACATGCATGAGGGGGGTCAAATTACTAAAATAGGACAAGAAGCTGAATTTGTTCGGTGCAAACAATAAAAGCCAAAACAGTGCATGCATAGGAGGTCAAAAACGATGCATCTTGGACAAGAAATTGAATCTGTTTGTAATGTTTGGAAAGTCAGCTAACTTGCGACAAGTTTTTGGATGGGATCCGGGCATTTATGAGTCAAGTTGTCTTCTAACAAATTGTCCGTTATTCAGTTATCTTTCCAACGCATCTTGAAAAGCGTCAATCGGACATCAGGAACTCAACATACGTCCAATTTACTGAAGACTGGGCATGCAGAAAACTGGATACGGGATTATTACGGGATTTTGTAAAATTCAGCCCAAAAGCTAACATATAAGCTTTGGACGAATTAAACTTAGCCCAATATATTTATTATCATTTAAATTGATGTTTTTAGGGTTTTATATACTTTAGGAACCAGCCACCCAGCCCTTATCAGCTTATCACTTGCCTTATCACCCTATTCCTTGCCACACAAGCACAAGGAGTTTAAAGGCTGTTATTTTTAATTAGATTAGGTTTTCCTTGTTTTAATAGAAGTTAAATTACTTTGTCTATCCTTCACCTATAAAAGGATGAAGCCTCCATCATTGTAAGACATATTTTCTTTGATTTATGAAATATTTAGTGAGTTTGTTTTTGCAAGTGCTGATTACTTGTTTCTTCGAAGTCTTCTTCAACATAAGTTCGACGAGTTCTTGTGAGGGAGATCATCTTCACACTCTTGCTTGCCTAGATAATCGCGTCTAGGAGGGTGGGTTAGAGCCGCTTGAGGTTTCTTGCTTAGATAATTGAGTCTAAGAGGGTGCCGAGGACAAAACAACATCAACAATTCACAAGTCATCTTCATCTTCAACCTTCACACCATCTTCCATAATTCCATAAACAAAGCTGAAATTTTCAGATTTGTTTTACGTATCTGGTTATCTTAGTCTTTTTCAATCTTTTGTTTTTATTCTTATTAATCATCATCTTATCTTCCCTCTTATCTTCGTTTCTTGAATTTCCAACATTAAATCTGAAATTTTCAAGAAACCCCCAACTAGTTTCTCTTAAATTTTCAGATTTGCGCCTAACTTCCTTGTTCGAGTCTAAAGCCCTAGGTTTTCTTCCAAGCCATCAAATTGAAGGTTACCACGTGCCAAAGCATCCTCTATCATTTGGTATCAGATTTGGGACGATTCTTGACATTGGGTGAAAAACTAAAAAAATAGGGAAAATTCGTCAAATTCAAACGAGCGAATTTTGAGCTGAAAATTTCCAGATCAGATCTACGCCTTTGGAGGAGTCACCACATAAAATTTTATAATTTTTTGACATTGGGAACACCTCGAACGAAGTAGATCAAGTTGCTGCAAAATTCTAGGGTTTTCGGGGTTTTTCTAATTTTCTTTCATTCTTAGCCATTAGTTTTCATTTGTTTTAGCTTTTATTGCTTCTTACACATCTTCTAACACCTTCTTGTTTCCTTGTGTTAGTAGGACTAAAAGTTGCATACTCTCTTCTTTCTCCTTGCAACTATAATTCTATTGGTGTCTAACCTTTTTCTTTGGATTCTTAAAGCAATTAGGATGTTTTATTCTCTTTTCAACACTCGTTATCGTATACCAATAAATATTTTTCGGTCACGGTGTAAGATACAAGGTAATCTATGTTCTTTAATTATTGATGGTGATAGTCGTGTAAACTTAGTGAGTAGCTTCATTGTTGATGCACTCAATCTACCATGCCAAGAACACCTTAAGCCGTATCATCTTCAAGGGTTTAATAGTGGACCGGATATGAAGGTAACCGAACGTTGTTTAATCTCTTTTACTCTTGGAAGTTATTGTGATGATGTATGGTGTGACGTTGTTCCTATGGAAGTCACCCACTTGCTATTAGGAAGACCTTGGAAAAATGATCGGGGCGCTGTCCATCGAATCAATACAAATGGATACTCGGTTGTGCACCAAGGCCAGAAGCTCTCGTTTGCTACAATAGAGCCGAAAAAAGTAGATGAAGAAATAGCAAAAGCAAAAAAACAGTGTGAGAGGATAAAACAAAAAAGATTGGAAGCGCAAAAGGCTGAATCAATTGACCACACAAAGGCAACCAACCATGAAGACATCCCAAAACCAGAAGGTACACATGATTCTCTTCGTACTTCTACTTCTAGCATTTGTGCAAATGTTGATATTGGAGAAGAACCATCTCCCAAACAAAAGGATAGTGATAGTGAACACATTAGACAAGATGACAATGCTTATAATCCCTCGTGTGAAGTAGTAGGTCCACTTGCTATACTCTCATCACCTCCCCACAAAGAAAGTAAGTGTAATTCTAACCCTTCATTTGATTCTTGTCCTATCATTCCGTTAGAAACACTTTCTCCTCTACAGAAATTGTACATTGATGATAATTTTTGTGAGAGAGATATGGGATGTGAGATACAAAAGACTGAGAGTAAAGAGGCCCAGAGTGAAAAAAGTCAAATTAATGGCCCAAATTTGGAGAGTGAAAATACATATGAGGTAAAAGTCACACAAAGCCCAAAAGAAAAAGACAAGAAAAAGAACGCAACGAGTGATTTTGTTTTGACTAATCATTACAAATGTTCGAGTAGTGTTGTCTTATTTTTTCAGGATTTTGTTGAACCATTGAGAGGAGCTCAATTATACCACTCCACATACAACAAAGAAGCCTTTTCAATTGAAGTTGATGATTGTTCTCTCATTGCCGATTTAGATTCGAGGACGAATCCTTTTGAGGAGTGGGGGAATGATACATGCATGAGGGGGGTCAAATTACTAATATTGGACAAGAAGCTGAATTTGTTCGATGCAAACAATAAAAGCCAAAACAGTGCATGCATAGGAGGTCAAAAACGATGCATCTTGGACAAGAAATTGAATCTGTTTGTAATGTTTGGAAAGTCAGCTAACTTGCGACACGTTTTTGGATGGGATCCGGGCATTTATGAGTCAAGTTAGCTTCTAACAAATAGTCCGTTTTTCAGTTACCTTTCCAACACATCTTGAAACGCGTCAATCGGACATCAGGAACTCAAGATACGTCCAATTTACTGAAGACTGGGCATGCAGAAAACTGGATACGGGATTTTGTAAAATTCAGCCCAAAAGCTAACATATAAGCTTTGGACGAATTAAACTTAGCCCAATATATTTATTATCATTTAAATTGATGTTTTTAGGGTTTTATATACTTTAAGAACCAGCCACCCAGCCCTTATCAGCTTATCACTTGCCTTATCACCCTATTCCTTGCCACACAAGCACAAGGAGTTTAAAGGCTGTTATTTTTAATTAGATTAGGTTTTCCTTGCTTTAGTAGAAGTTAAATTACTTTGTCTATCCTTCACCTATAAAAGGATAAAGCCTCCATCATTGTAAGACAGATTTTCTTTGATTTATGAAATATTTAGTGAGTTTGTTTTTGCAAGTGCTGATTACTTGTGCCTTCGAAGTCTTCTTCAACATAAGTTCGACGAGTTCTTGTGAGGGAGATCATCTTCACACTCTTGCTTGCCTAGATAATCGCGTCTAGGAGGGTGGGTTAGAGCCGCTTGAGGTTGCTTGCTTAGATAATTGAGTCTAAGAGGGTGCCGAGGACAAAACAACATCAACAATTCACAAGTCATCTTCATCTTCAACCTTCACACCATCTTCCATAATTCCATAAACAAAGCTGGAATTTTCAGATTTGTTTTACCTATCTTCTTCTTAATCTTTTCTCATCTTTTTATTTATATTCTTATTTCTTATCATCTAATCTTTCATCTCATCTTTCTTTCTTTAAATTTCCAGCCTTGAATCTAAAAAATTCAAGAAAATCCCTTCTCTTTTCTCTTAAATTTTCAGATCTGCCCAAGCTTCCTTGATTGAGTCTAGAGCTCCTAGTTCTTGCTACAACTTGATTGAAGGCTTCCAAATCCAAGATTGCGCTACTCTATCAAATATATTTGTTAGATTCAAATATAACAATAATTTAAACATGTTGTCTAATATAATCATTCGAATATAAAATTTCCAAATATTTTTCCTTTCTTCCTTGTATTGTTCAAAAACTCATTGTGGTCCCTAGTGACTAATTTTAACTTCCAATAATTCTTCCGAGCTTGCTAACTCACATTTAAATACAAAATATTTCAAATTCCATTTTCTGACAGCTTGTGCTACCTTCAAAGATTTGCTTATACTAGGCAGAATACATACCAGATTTTAATTTCTTTTATACCGGAAAAACTAGATTCGATAAAGGTTCTAACGGTAGAAGCCACATAAATTAATAAAATCTATAAAAATTATGAAAATTCTTCAAACTTCCATCATAGTGTTATTCTGACCGAAACTGCTTTGTAAATTTTCTGACCTTCATTCAATTAAAAATTCATATCTTTTAACTCAGAACTCGAAATCAGTTTCCGTTTGCTAGAAACGAAATTAGACGAACACATATTTCATCGGTATAAAATTCATCATCTAAACATTTTTGTAGAATTTATGGTGAATTTTCGAAGTCACTGCCAAAATTCAGTCTTCTACATAACTTTCCATATTAAACTTTCAATTTATACAAACTTCTTATTTTTTTTATACTTGTCAATTTAGCCCCATCACTTGCTTCAAACCATCAATTCATCATATTCTTCATCAAATAATTATTCAAAATAATTTCCTCTAATTTTCTTTCTTTGCCCAAAATAGTCACTAAAATGCAAAGGTTAGGATTCAAACTTCTTAACTTTGCAATTTAGTCCTCAAATCAATACTACTCCCTTAATTCTATTATTTTCCTAAAAATCAGATTTGATCCCCATCCAATAATTCATTTCCTATTTGATCACTTGATTTTGACAAATTGTCAAAATGGTCACTAATTCGATTCAACATCGGTTTAGCATTCTAACACCAATTCCACATCTCCAACATCATTAATGACATAAATACACCCCAAATTCATAAAATTCAAATTTTGTCCCTTAACTTTAAAGCTTTCCAAATTGGTCCCTATAAGTTTTATCTTAGGGTTTTGCTTCCAAACCACAAATCAAGCTTACTAGATAATTAATCCAACATCACAAACCCTAATTAGACTTAAACCATAAACCCTAATCTTCTCCATAGAAACCAAAATATGTAGGATTTAAGTCCTAACTCAAAAACAGGAACTTGACATCGTATAAGATTGAATCCAACTTAAATTCAACCATGGAATCATAAATTCTCAAAAGCCCCAATTTTGTTCATAAACCCTAGTTTCCTTCTCATGTAAAATTCTCATCAATCAAGAATGTATTCCATGAATTAAACACATCAAAAGATAGAGCTTGAAGAGTAGAACAAGTTTGCAGTTCAAAAGATTACCTGAAAATCATGTTTCGGGGCTTGAATCGAGCTTGGAAACTTTCCACCTTTTCTACCCATATTTTCAAAAATATGAAAGATGAAGAAGGCTTCATATTTTGCCTTTTAGTTTTAAATCTCTGTAATTTTGCCACTTGTAATATATAAATGAATTTTAAATTCATTTAAATAGGGAAATTACAAAACTACCCTTTTATCCAATGGTTGTGATTGATTTTAACATCAATCAAGGGCCAAGATTTAAACTTCAAATTTCTTCTTCCAAAAAAGCCCTTGTAACTTCAAACATTTCAAAATTGCCATCCCTGCCAAATGACCAATTTGCCCTCCAACTAGTCTTTATTTACTAGTTTGTTTCAAAATTGTGATTCCATTATAATCTAACTAAATTAGTTCCTCCTAAATTGGCCATCATTCCATAAATATCATTTTATGATTTTCCATGGATTATGGAACAACCTATGAAATTTTGATTCAATTCGATTTCCTAATATTCACAAAATACTTCTACTAAGATTTTACCTTTATCGAGCTACCGGATTTATTCCTAAAATTCTATATTTCCGTAATATTCCTCGTATCATCATCCTTCATCCAATGACCTAAATTTAAATCTCGAGTTAGTAGTTTACCAACTTTGCCCTTATGATTTTCCAAAGTTACGATCTTGCCATTTTTCATCCAATGGCTCATATTCAACATGGAAATCAACTTAAATCCAAGGGTTCATATTCTTCCAACACAAATAAAATATCTTAGACATGTAAAATGACACAATCAACCTTGGCTTATCATCCTTCAAAATATCCTGGATATTCGATTCGATCCGATTATTCGAGTATTCTTCCAAACTTTATTGCTTTATAGCCAATAATACAAACTTCGTACGAAAAATCTGGGTAACACGAAAATGTCTCTCTTTGGGGTAAACTATTGATTTACGGGGTTAAAATACACAACTTTAAAAATTACAATTTGGTCCCTGACTTTTCCAAAGTTTACACTTTAACCCCTCAACTTTCAAAATTTACATTTTGGTAACTAACCAAAAATTTGGGATATTACAATTCTCCCCCTTAAGAAAATTCATCCTTGAATTTTCAACACAGACCTGGTTCAAAAACAATGAAGAAAATGTTTTCTCATATCTTTTGCTCTTCTTGATAGAGTAGCGCAAATTCGAATAAAGAGAAAAACCAAACAAACCAAAATAAAGAACAAATCTAAAAATTCAGATTTGCTTATGGTGGTGGCGTCAATGGAGGAAGCTTGAATATGTGGAGATGGCGTGATGAATTGATAGTTGTTTTGTCCTCGGCACCCTCTTAGACAAAATTATCTAAGCAAGCAACCTCAAGCGGCTCTAACCCACCCTCCTAGATGCAATTACCTAGGCAAGCAAGAGTGTGAAGATGATCTCCCTCACAAGAACTCGATGATCTTATGTTGAAGTTGGCTTCTAGACAAGTTTACCGAACACTTGCAAACTCAAACAATACTAAAATCTCCAAAGAGAACTTTTTATTAATCAATGAAATCTGAATTACAATGTGGGTGAAGCCTCCTTTATATAGGCCATGGAGAAGTTTTAATCCTACTAAACTTAGGAATTAAATACAATAAATAAATGTTAAAATCTAATCTCCTAATTAGATAAGTAACTTCTAATAATAAATAAATGCTAAAAATAAAATCTTAATTAAATAAATCTGATCCTAATAGATATTGCAGAATCCTATGTTGATTTAAATTACAAATAATCAAATAAAAACTTGAAAATTCGTAATTATCCAAAAATCTCGTATTAATCCCGTATAGGAATTTCTGCAAGCGCTGTCTTCGCTAAAATAGACGTATCTTGAGATCCAGATGTCTGATTGAGGCGTTTCAAGATGCGTTGGAAAGATAATTTGCAGCCGGACAAGTTTTAAGAAGACATGTTGACCCATAAATGCCTGGATCCCATCCAAAAAGGCTTGGCAAGTTGACTGATGTTTCTGACTTGCAAAACAGTTTCAACTTCTTTTCCAAGATGATTATTTTGACCCCTCTCATGCTCGTATCATGTCACACGTAGGTTTCCTGGAAATCGTCTATCGAGGAGGAGCAGAAACTTGGGGAAAAATCAAGTTACTACAATAAGTTCAGTAAGTACGTCTTTACCATAATTTGATAGACTACTGGACATGTAAGTATTTTAAAGTTAAACTGTCTACAGCATAAGTTTACCAAGTAATTATATGCTTTTATGGATGAATAAGTTTAGAAATACGAATTGTTAACAATAGCAAAATCTTTGGTACGGTTAAAATGTTGTTTAGCCCTAATCGCAAAAAAAAAAATACAAGTCAAGATTTCTTCCAATGATTTCGTAACATCTTTAATGTATATTAGGTCTACGAGTATACGTTAAGGGTGTTACACACAATACCTTGTTCCATTAAACTCTAAGAAATTGATGACTGTCAACAATGGTCCAATCATCCCATCTATCTTCCCATCTAAGAACGACAAAGGAAAGAAAGAATTACTACATGTAAGAGTGAAAGAACATGCACCAAATGAAGATGATGTCATGACATCGGATCCAAGATCGACTATAGGAAAACAAGGTTAGGCCATCCTTAATCCCCTTTAGAAGATGGGAGAAGAGTTGACAAGCCCGAAACAATCTCACGACACTCTATTTGACCAGATTCAACGAATGGACAAAGAATACACAAGATGACCATTCAACAATGGTAATTCTTGTATTAAGCAAAGAAGAGGGATGCAATCTTACAAGGAATTATTAGGAATGTCACATTAGAGGCAACCGTTGATGTCAACTTGAAAGATGCACAAGACAAACTTGAAAAGATAAAGAAGGATTTAAGAGATGAAATCACGTAAGTCCAAAAGAGCACCGTCCGTCATATAACAGCTTTACTTGGATTTAAAGATTCAGACGCAATGAATACAATTGAAGCTGTTGACGTGGAATTAACTCAACAAAGGTGAATGATAAGACTCTTCCACCAAAGAAGAAAATCCAAATGGATGGACCAAACTAAAAAAAAGTTGAACACCTTTGTGATGGTTAAGCCTACAAAATATTATCAAAACTATAATATTTATGTAATTAAATTAACATTTTGTATAATTTAACCTTAAACTTAGGGGTAAATAAAATTTGACTAGACTCGAAAAAATGAAATTTTCAACTCTACTCGAGGCAAAAAAACTTGACTCGTTTTGTCTCGATTCAAAATTTTATAAACTCGACTCAACTAGAAGAAATTTCAAATAAAGTTTGAGTTGTAAAATAAAAATTCGAAATAACTCGAAATTTTTAATAATTGGTGGATTGATTTTTAAGTTGAATTCAAGTCCCTCAATTTTTCCTGATATATATACCGATATAAAAGAATATGAAGAAATATATATGCATATCTTATATAATTAGAGAAAGTCGTTTGAATTGGAATCAACTGTTCTATAACTTGATAAATAAT
>JAGYYJ010002826.1:0-77199 GCA_019671005.1 Hibiscus mutabilis | reverse complement strand
AACTAGTGTTCTCCAATAACATTTTTACAAATTTATTTTTTATTGAAAGATGGACATTCTGGTTTAGCTTAAGCGTTGCTGATTTTCTTTTAATGTTCATTATTGACTTTTGAAGTTCTAATTTGTATCTTATATGCACTTTCAGGCAATGGACAGAGCACATAGATTGGGCCAACGGAAAGTTGTGAATGTCCACCGTCTCATCATGCGTGGCACCCTGGAGGAAAAAGTTATGAGCCTTCAGCGGTTCAAACTATCAGTTGCCAACGCTATTATCAATGCTGAGAATGCCAGTTTGAAAACTATGAACACTGACCAGTTGCTTGATCTATTTGCCTCTGCCGAAACATCTAAAAAGGTATTTTTATCTTGAACTTCATTTTTGGTTCTTTTATCGGTTTTTGTTTTCCTTTTTCAAAAACGTGACAACACATCAAATGAATTAAACATATATATGTCGGAACACATTCTGTATTAGACGCCTACATCCAAGTACAAGTAACATAGTTCGTCTTTTTAGTTCTTCTGAGATGACAAATGTCAATGTATTCGACTTGCAGGGAGCTAGTGCTTCAAAACGCTCAGAGAGCAGCGTCGACGGAGACCCTAAATTAATGGGTACAGGGAAGGGATTAAAAGCCATTCTCGGTGGTTTGGAGGAGCTTTGGGATCAATCACAATATAGAGAGGAATACAATTTGAGCCAGTTTTTAGCAAAACTTAATGGCTGAATTCAAGACGTTCAATGACATGAACATCAAATGGTTGCGGTAATATGTTGAAAGATCATTCCCGAGCCACCACCTGGGTTTTCGGATCACAGCATGCTAGATTTTGATTCCGGCCAGTTGGTATTGAAGCTAATTGATAGAAGCCAGCTGCTCATCTGTAAAGAAAAAACGAAAATGTATATATCTAATTTGGGACCCTAATTTTGGCAAAATTTAGGTTTAGCTTTCAATTTTTTAATATATTTTTACCCAATTTTTGGGTTGGTTTTGCCAAAAATGTCTATCCTGGAGTTTGCATAAAGGGAGACTGGGGAGAAAAGGAAGAAAAAACGAACAAACAAAGGCTGTTTTTAAAGTTGTCCCAAGTACGAAGGTTAGAGTTTAAAATCAGGTGGGAAACTAGAGGAAGAGAATTGTAAAGCCGATTATTGTATATAACCTTCTTTTCTCTTAAATCTAAGGAATTGTCGTATTGCCAAAAGTTTAAAAACAGCTATGAGGTTGTATGAATTTGGCAAATAAAACGAACAGATAAACTCTGTACGACATAAATTATTAATTTATATATAATTGTGTGTAATATTTTAAACTATCAAGTTTAAGGTCGATAAAAATAATTGTTTCTTGAATTTGGCTTGTGTTTCTTTTTCTTGATAAAATAAAGCTTCTACCTATGGTAATAAGATCATCTTTTCGATTGTTTTACACGTGAATGAAGACAAATTTTATAAGCGGTAATAAAATGATAATAAACATTTAAAAAAATTAAAAACAAATAAGCATGATAATTGCCATTATTTTAAGGTCTCTTGTGAAATTGAGATTCACTTATAGATCAGATGGTCACTTATTCTTGTGGAATTATTTTTCTATAGTGTATAAAATAAAATCCTTTTACGTTTGTATCCGATGGAATATTAAAAATGTTATATAAATGTAGAATGAATTGTTTTATATTTTTTAATCAAATTTAATTTATTAAAATTATAGAAGTTGATGTTTAAGATAAAAATTCTAAGCGGTAAATTAAATAACAGAAAGTAATAATTTGAAAAAAAATAAAATTTTTAATAGTCTTAAAGTGATTACAAAATAATAGTTGTTCATATATATTTTTAACCCTTTAACATACACAAATATTTTACAGATAAAGAAATTAAACTTGAATCTTTTAAGATAAATATTATTTTTTTTACTGAGACCGTTTGTTGAGTTCTTGAAAAAAAGAATTAAGTTCTGCTAACTACTTGGTTGACGGTTTCATATAACATTTTGCTAAAACCACTTTTTTTCTTGGAGTTAGGTTGGATTAAACTAAACTTAGTAATTTTGGAATGTCACAAATATAAAATGTATAATTAATATGAAAATTAATAGTCCAATATAATTATTATGTGGAGCGTATTATTAAATTTTTGAATAATGTTAAGGTGATTAGAAGGTAGTATATATTGATACATATTCTTAAGTTTTTAACATTTTAACAATGCACACATACCTCACAAATAAAAGCGATTTGACCTAAGTCTTTTAAGATTAAAATCATTATCTTTTCTGTTAGACTACTTGTTGAATTCATGTGAGCGTATTCTTATTATATATATTCTTTTAGAAGTTTTTAAAGTATAGTTTGTTGTACAATTAATAGATCTTGCAATATAATTATTTTTATTAGGTAAATGATTATTAATATATTTTAAATTTTATTAGTTAATAATATTAACATATTAGGGTAAACTATATTGTTGGTCCTTTTTGTTTTCAATTTGTTTAATTTTAGTCACCAATTTTGAAAAGATTATGTTTTGGTCACTTTCGTTATCAATTTATATCATTTTAGTCATTGAATAGTTATCTCCATTAGTATTATGACTTGATGTGTTAGTTAAAAAATGTTTACTTTTAATTTGAAATTTGAGCTTTAGATAAAATATAAAAATGAGCCACAAACTTTAGATAAATTATCAATTTAACCCCTAAACTTTAGCTAAATCCTTCACCAGTCGTCGCTCACTCCGTCTCGGCTGCTACTCACCATTGTTGTCGATTAACATCAAAAACGACCGTTAGGCCCAAAATTCCAATTCACCAAATTTGGAGAAGATTATACACCGTTTTAGTCGTTTGTTTCTACTTCGAAGTTGTGTGGTCTAGAGATGATTTTGTGTTTATTTTTTCTTGGTCACGTAATCCTTAATGGTAGAAAAATAAAAAAAGATAGGTTTTGATTAGGAATTTTGCATCATTCATTACATCCATATTGGAAAAGAACAACTTCATCATTTCACTTTCAATAACATCACGAAATAGACTAGAATAGGAGAAGAAAATTAACGGGGGCGATTTAAGTGGTAAGCAACTTGATATTATTTAAGTCTCAAGTTCGACGCTTTGTGTATGCAGAAAATCCCCGTTGAGAGACTCACCCACCAAAACCTATATGCAACGCGGGTCAGTGCAAATTAGTCAGGGCAATACCCTAAAGAACTGGGAGGGCTACCAAAAAAAATAGTATAGAAGAAAACTGTCGTTCTTTGATGAAATTTCTTGAAATGAACGTAAAAATTAATAGATTAAGTACCAGTTTTGCTCAAAATATGTTTGAGGATAAAAATGTAAAATTATTCCCATGGTTCCTCTCTGTTAATAATAGGGTGAGCTTTTAGTCTATTTCGTGTTGTTATTGAAGGTGAAGTTAACTTCTTCATTATGGATGTAATGAATGAAGCAAAATTCCAAATCAAACCCTAGCTTTTAATTTTTCAGGATAACGTGAACAAGGAAAAATATACACAAAATCATCTGTGGACCACACAACATAGAAAGTAGAAAGAAGCTACTAAAACGGTGAATATTATTTCATTTTTATTTTCTCCAAATTTGGTGAATTGTTTGTTTCATGTAACATAGGTTTTTGCTTTTTTAGATGATAAAAGTTTAATTATTCAAAAAAAAAACTGGTGAATTAAAATTTTTGAACAGTTGTTGCCGATTGTGGTCGACGGTGGTGAGTGGTAGCCGACAGTGAGATGAGCGACGATTGGTGGAGGGATTTAGCTCAAGTGTATGTGTCAAAATGATATTTTATCTAAAGTTCATGAGTTAGAATTAAAAAAATCATTTTTTATAAATGATCACATCATTAAACTAACTAGAGTTAACGGTCTAGTGACCAAAATGTTATAAATCAATGAATTAAGTGACCAAAACATAATATTTCAAAACTGGTGACCAAAATCAAACAGCCAGAACACTAAATGGATTAACCTTATAGTTTACCCAACATATAATATATTCAAATAAATTATTTATTATAAAATTACTCATTGTTAGTTGGTTTAAAAATGACAAAGTAAAATTATAAAACAGATTGAGGAAATAATGAAAGACGATAAGGCAAGGCCTACACTTTTTGTTTAATGGTAATTTTACCAATGATCTGTTTGATACACTAATGGAGATTTCACCTTTTAAAATTTGAACTAAATATTAAATTTTGGTTAATTTTTTTTGTTTAAATAAGAAATAAGTGCTTAAATTATACAACTTTTAAATTTTAAGTACTTAAAGTATTTTTTTAGTAAAAATAAGTATTTAAAATTTCAACTGTTATAATTTTATAAATTAAACTAAAATAATTTAGATAATATATTTTTAAAATCTATTAACTTAAAAAAATTTGAATAAATTAAATATTTTAATTTATGAAAAATTTTAATTAATTTTGTTTTTAAAAATTTCAAAATTTTCAAAAAAAAAGTCAAAAAAAAAACAAAAATTTCTGGAATAATTACTGTAATACATAAATTATTAATAATTTGTAAATCATCATTTTTGCAAAGGTTGAAGTATATTGAAGGAGTACTTTTTTTGGAGAATTATTAGAAAAGCACTTCCATTAAATGATTATTAATCGTCGAAAATTGGCGAACGTTGTGCGAGTATTATTAAACACAAATGTTAAAAAGCGTTCGATTGAACACTATTAATTCAATTTATAAAGATTAAAAAGGAAAAATGACTCACCGTCCGAATTATAAAAATTTAAAAATCAAAAGATAAATTAATTAAAATATGATGATTTTTTGATTTTTTTAAACAACTTATTGATTTGAAATTTTTGAAAATTTTGAGATTTTTTAAAATTTTAAATTTTTTTTCAAAAAAATTAAAAAAATAGTTGAAATATTTTAAATGGTCATTGATGTTGTTTCCCATCGATGAACAACAAAATTATAACGTTTTAAAATTGATTGAACGTTTGGATTTTTATAAAAAAAAATCGTTAGGCAACTAAAAACCGTTCAAAAGTGATATAGTTTGTGTTCCCTATTTTTGCATTTAAAACCATTTTTTTTTTCAAATGTGATTTGTTGTTTTTTAAATGCTATTAAGGTGATTATAAGGTAACAATTGTTTATAGTTTTTTTTAATTCTCAGACATGTCTTGCAAACAAAGTTGCTTGAACTCGTATCTCTTAGTATAAACATCATCCTCATTGTTATTAGGACCACTCATTAGGTTCAATGTACAAATGTAAATTAAAATTTCAACACAATAATAATCCTATTTACAAATTATGTTATCGTTTTAAAATAAGACTATTTTCTTATAAATATATTGTATAAGAAATACACAAACATGTATATTTACTCTTTAAAAAAATAAAATTTAAACCTCTAACCCTTAAACTTTAAAATTTAAACTTTGAATCCTTCGAACTAAACACCTAGACTTTAAACCTTAAACTAAATCTTTAACCCTTAAATACTACACATGTATATTTAATAATTTTTCTTGTAGTGATGTCAACTACTCTAATTCTTGTTATATAAATTTGTGTATGTTATATTAGTATTCTTTTTGAACAATTCTTACTTAAAGAAGGAGAAGGGAAAAATTGCTTCTATTGGGTCTATAACTCACAACTTAAGTGAAGAGAAATATGTCAACTGAGAGCTTTTAACTACTTGCTCTAAAAATTATTGACTATTAATATTATATTTTAAAATAAAACAAAATCATAATAAGTTATTTATTATAAAAGTACTCCTTGTTAGTTTGTTTAATGAGTTAATGTGTAAGATTTAAAGACGGAACTACTCAAAGAATGGGAGGGGTTGTGCCCTCAATTTTTTTTTGTTTAATGACAATTTTAGTAACTATTAGTTTGAATACTTGTAAAATTAAGTCTCATCCCTTTCAAATTTTAGGTTAAATACTAATTAAATTCTAAGTATTAATTTTAAAGTTAAAATACTTTAACAATTATATTGTTCAATCTTAACTTTGTTCACAGATAGATCTTTTAAGCAATATTAGAAACTTAAATATTATTGTGGTTGTGAAGCAAATTGGACTAGAATAATTTAAATAATAAATATTTACAATTTTTAATTTAAACTAATTGATCAATAAAATAAATATTAAAAATTATATAAAAAAATCAAAGAGAGACGTTCTCCGGTTCTCAAGCCTTAACTTAATTTAAACTAATCGATCAATAAAATAAATACTAATCGGACATAAACTCAACAAGAAACACAAGAAAATCAGTTTTATAGGTGATATTAATATTATTATAATGATTTTTATTTTTTCATACTTTTTATGATAATTTATATTTAATACATTGACGGTGAAAACTAATTTTTTTACAAGTATCTCAGTTTTAAGGTTTAAAGATTTAGTTTAGAGTTTTATGATTTGGGATTTAAGGATAATAGTTAAAATTAGGATTTGGAGATTATGATTTAGGTTTCAAGGTGATGGGATGAGAGATTTAGGTTTTAACCCAAGGTTAAACCCTATATTCTAACCTACTAAAAATAAACTCTTAAACCATATACACTAAATTAAATCTTTAAACCTTAAAATTAAAACATTTGTAAAAACTTTTAATTTTTTCCGCCAGAAACAATTATCCTTTTTACCCTATTCACATGATTTTTTTAATATATTTGAATGAATACATTATTTTATATAAAATATTTTCTTCTATCCAATAGTATAAAATCTAATATGCCGGATTTTTAAATGATTAGTACTTATCAGTTATCAAAACATAAAATTTGTATATTGTAGATAATTCTAAAATAACTAAAAATAAAAATATATTTCTTTTGGCAAAGCATTTAATAATCTTTTAAGGTCAATGAATGAAAACTAACTTATATATATATATATATTTAAAGAACATAACTGAAATCTAATTTATGTGAAGAAGATAGAAGTGGCCTTTGGGAATCTTTCTACCAGATTAACTGAGAACCATATCTTTGTTTTGAGCTGTGCTGTTGTGGTGTCGTAATCCATAGAAAAAATCGTTTCTCTTTAATGGTGACTTTTGTGGACTGAAGATCTTTATCCTCGGATATTATCCTCTCATTTGTTTGTATGTTCAGTGAAGAGCCCTACATGTTCAATCTTTTTGTAATTTCCAGCTCTTTTTAGATCCAACTTCTCTATGTTTCTTTAACTTTTTGTCCCAATCTTGTTTGCTTTCCCCGGACTATATTGGAGTTTTGTTTCAGTTCCTGTTTGACGTTTTATATGCAACTGTAGTTTCACTTTGGTTGAATCTAACTTTGATTTTTTACTATGATTTATCTTTTCTAAGCATGAACTGGATATATGGTTTCGAGGGCTGAGTGAGACATTCGTCGAACACTTTGCAGAAGACCAAAATTTTCTGTGACAGTTTGAGAAGAACAGAGAAAAAGAAGAATGAGTGGAGGGGAAGAAGGGGCAACATTGGAGTTCACTCCAACATGGATTGTTGCAGCAGTCTGCACTGTGATTGTTGCTATTTCTTTGGCTATGGAACGTTTGCTTCATGTTGTTGGGAACATTTTGAAGAAGAAACAACAGAAACCACTCTTTGAGGCTCTTTTGAAAGTTAAAGAAGGTAACCCATTTCCTTTTTTTCCTCTCTAATTTTTCATTTATCTGTCTTTTCAAAAAGATAATCTTTTATCTTTGTCTATCTTTTGTTTCCTAAAGGGGGAAACTTAAAAGTGATAAGTTACATTTATTTGTTTGATTTGTAGAAGGAATTAAAGACTTAGCAAAGATGACCCTTTGAGCATTTTTAAGGGGGGGGGGGGGGAACAGTTAAATATTAGTAGTACTTTTTTTATGATTATATGTTCAAGGATACGAATTTTGCTTACTTTTTTTGAAGTTTGTGTGAAAGAATGAGTTTTTATGCGTTTCTATTGGGAGATTTTTTTATTTAACAAATTGTAACACTGAAATGTCTTTTTTTTTTTTTGCAGAGTTGATGCTCTTGGGTTTTATATCACTATTGCTGACAGTATTTCAAAGTGTGATTTCTAAAATCTGTGTCTCAAGGGACATATTAACCAGCATGCTTCCTTGTAAACTTGAACACAATAAAGAAGCAGGAGAGGGCTCCAATCACACTGAAACAACATCACATTTTCAGAAGTATTTTGCTTCGACCCTGGCTGGTAGCACCAGGCATTTATTGTCCGAAGAATCTACATCCACTCTGGGATATTGTGCTAAGAAGGTAGCATATGTATCCATCACCAAATCAATGTTTATTACTTTTATTTATGCTAATAAGGAAAAACAAAGAATAAGTGCATAATTTTTCATGGTTGGAAAGGAACTCATGATGAGAGTGTTATTATGGTTTTGATGGTTAAAACCGAGACTTTTTCAGTGTAGGAAGTGTATCTAGGATTTGAATAGGTTCTTATGCATCTTATTTAATGACAGTTATGCAGGTTTTGGCTGAATTCTTTCAATTAAAAATGACAAACACTCTGATTAATGTATTTATTGTTTCTGTATTTTTGTGCTTCAGGGTAAGGTACCTTTGTTGTCTGTTGAAGCACTTCATCATCTGCATATTTTTATCTTTGTCCTGGCCATTGTTCATGTGGTATTTTGTGTTCTCACAGTTTCTATCGGAGGGCTAAAGGTAAGCAGTCTATTATGGTTCATTTCCTTGTTCTTCAACCTTTTTTTCTGGTTGCAGTACAGTTCTTTGTTTGTTCTCAGCTTCTCATAAAAAAAGATTATTTATTTATTTTATTTTATGTAGATACGCCTGTGGAAACATTGGGAAGATTCAATTGCTAAAGAGAATTATGATTCAGAGCAAGGTCAGGACTAAGGGTTATGCGGTATATGCCTCTGCCACAATAGGATTGTTTTTGTAGTTTAGAAACTGACTTAACTACAAAACAGATATGGCCGAGTAACTTCTTGCCACACGCCCACACCCATCTGCACTTGCTTCCTTTGCCAAAATAGGACCAAAGAAGAGTGTGCTAGTTCTTTTTTCATTTTCCCCTTGGTTCTTCTAACTTTCGTACTGTGTTAGTGCAGTGTTGAAGAAAAGAGTCACTCATGTCCATCAGCATACTTTTATCAAAGAGCACTTTCTGGGTTTCGGTAAAGATTCCATTGTGCTAGGGTGGTTGGTAAGCTTCTATTTCATTTATGATGCTATACCTTTGCCATTCACATCTACAACAATTGAACTTAATGAAAAGGGGCTGGTTCCAAAATTTCTCTCTTTTTCACCAACCGACTGCCCCTGCTTGTTATATTGTAAGAATTGGCGTGAAATATGCACGTAAAAGAATAGTCTTGATGGTCTTAGGAATTAGGACGTTGAATACTAATTGAGAATAAGACACTCTTTGTTTGCCATTGTCGGTGATCTGTCACTCTTTATTAGTTATATGTGTCTGCGCATATCCCTGCACTCATTTCTGCCTCTTCTGGTTGATAAAATTATGTTTGATCCTCCTATCATCTGGTTTAAATTGTGAATGGCTTGCCTCATAAGATGAGCAAAAGTCATAGTTAAAACGGGTTTTTTTATGCTTAAAATGAACATCCTTCCTCCATGCCCTGTTTACTCACCTTCACAGAATAAAGGGTTTTGGTTCTTACTGGTATCTTGATTCGCTTGTCTCCCTTTTTGTTCATAATTTTGAACACTAAAAGTCATCCGATAAGAAGCAATCTTAATTGAGCCTCAAACATTACTTTAGAAGAAGATGTTTGTATGCTTGTGCTAACCATGACTTTAACCTTCTTTGTTTTCTTACAGCATTCATTTTTTAAGCAATTCTATGCATCTGTGACCAAATCAGATTATGTGACACTAAGGCTAGGTTTCATAATGGTAAGTTTTCTGTGGAAGGTTGAAGGACTTTCTTATGGTTGTAGTGTCATTCCGATATCCAATTACCAAATACTTATTATTTGGATTGCAGATGCATTGCAGGGGAAATCCCAAGTTTAATTTTCACAAATACATGATACGAGCCTTAGAAGATGATTTTAAGCAAGTTGTCGGTATAAGGCAAGTGAATATGAGATTGTAACTATTTATGTCTAGTATTTAGTGCACATGGCGAATAGGTATGTTCCCACTTCGTATAATGCTTACTCTGCTGTTTCATCTTGATTTAATATTTTGTTTGTTTGCAGTTGGTATCTCTGGATTTTTGTGGTCATCTTCTTATTGCTGAATGTTAATGGTCCGTAAGAACATTGACTGTTAGCATTATCATGCTTTGATGTTTAATTTCTTTTTCAATTTTGTCAAAAAAATATTCCTTCCCATATTAAATGTTTTAGTAGATCAAAATGGGATGATTCTTTTTTTATCAACTCCTAGCGATCGTAACTATTATATATATATATATATATATATATATTATGGCTCCATTAAAAATATGTTTTCTAGTTCAACCCAATTGGTTCAAGCCGCCACCTTTTAAAGCATTTCCCTGTCCCCAAGCCGTGGTCTTGTTTGTACCAAAAGCAAAACTATAATCACATTTTTCTGTTATCAATTCTACTATGTTCAAAACTTTAGCTCATGTTTAAATCTTTCAAATTTAATGGATGAAAAATGAATTTCCGTATATGAACCTTTTTCTTTTCTTCTCTATGCTTTTGTGGCATGTTATAGAGTTCTTGTCTAGATTACTTCCTAGCATTAATGTACTGTGTAAATGATGCCATTTTCTCAATTTTCTTGTGCAGGCTGGCATACATATTTCTGGATTGCTTTCCTTCCTTTCTTTGTGAGTAGTTTTCATACGGTTCCTTACACACGCATATATTCATATGCACAAATATAAACAAGCGTCTGTCTACTCGAAATAGAATTAACCAATTCCAAATTGAAGAGACAATTGCATGGACTAATCCACTTTTTCTGGATTTTTGGGTGACTGGTGAGTAACGGATACCGGCATATGTGCAACAAGGATATGCTTAATTCTCCATATACATGGAGGATCATATCCCTATATCATGTTCGAATGTCTCAGAAACCGGTGTTGGAATTGGTACTTCAGGGAAACAAAGAATCCATGTAACATAGCTGATCAATGGAATGATAGAATCTCATTCCTACGAGTAAAGATCACCACTGATAACAATGTCACTAATTGAACTATCAGAATGAAATAAACAAGGGAAGAAAACCATTGAAACTCGGGATAAATTCATCGACATTAAAAAGTTACATCAGTTTGCATTCTGCTTTTTTATACTTGATTCATTTGTTCCAGCTTTTACTTGCTGTGGGCACCAAGCTTGAGCATGTGATCATCCAGTTGGCTCATGAGGTTGCTGAGAGACATGTAGCCATTGAAGGCGAATTAGTGGTCAAACCATCAGACGAACACTTTTGGTTTGACAGGCCTCGCATTGTCCTATTCTTGATCCATTTTATCCTCTTCCAAAATGCTTTCGAGATTGCATTCTTCTTTTGGATTTGGGTAATTCTATATTTTAGTTCATTATTTTCCAATATGAACCACATGGCAAACTGGATGACATAATAACACTTTCTTCATCATCTGTAGGTTCAATATGGCTTTGATTCCTGCATAATGGGTCAAATTCGTTATATCATTCCCAGGCTCGTTATAGGGTAATAACCAATGACCATTTTGGTTTATGTTATCGTGTGATGTTAATTCATGTTAAAAAATTCGTCGTCTTGCAAGTTGCCGACGTTTATTCTTCTGTTGGTTTCTTCAGGGTTTTCATTCAGGTACTCTGCAGTTATAGCACCTTGCCACTTTATGCTATTGTCACACAGGTTAGTTTAGTTTCTTATAACCATAAAACTCAATTCCATATCTGGAACTCCGATTTACCGGTCCTTTTTCTACCGAATTGAAGATGGGAAGCTCGTTCAAGAAGTCTATATTCGATGAGCGTGTGCAAGTAGGTCTCGTTGGTTGGGCACAGAATGCGAAGAAAAAGAAAGGCTTAAAAGCTGCTACACAGACTGCAGCTGAAAAGAACCCCGAGCAAAGCGCTTCAGTTTCGATCGAGATAGGGAGAGTTCTGCGAAATGCATCTACTCCAGAGGAGATTCATCCTTCACGGGGCTCTCATGGCTGAAAAATTATTAGATGGGCTTGACTTACCACGTCATCCAATAATAATTTTTTTATTTTATTTTTTTTTCAAAGTAAATCTTCACCTCTGTCATACATGTCATTAAATGAATGAATCTCATTGGATGGATCATGGATGACGTGGTGAGCCGGGACCATGTAATAATTTCTCATGATGGCTTGAAACTAGCAGCGCTATGAAGCAAAGGAATCATGCTTCTTGTAGAAAATATTATCAGGTAGCAGCATGAGTGTTGTATTTATCGGTCCGGACTCCAGCCGGTGGTTTGTTTTGCTTGGTTACTAGTATGTTGTAGGCGTCGGAGTCAGATTTAAAATGATAGAGTCGGTGCATAAAATATTTTCTCTTATGTTATATTTAAGTGTCATCTAAAAAAAATAAAAGTAAGATCGAAAATATATATAAAAATTAAGCAACGTGTAAATTCCGATATTGGCCATCTTAAAAGGCATATCTAAATTTGGTTTGAGCGTTGTATATTAGTGGATAACTTCACTGGGTACTCTTTTTTCCCTTAAGGGTCGATATCGGTCTCTCTAATGTTGGCTGTATAAGAGGTTTATAACGAGATTCATCTTTTTAAAAAAAACATAATATAAAACAAATATTCTTACCTCCAGTGAATTGATAATAATAATTAAAAATAAAATTACGTTGTAAATTGTAATTATAATTACACAATTTACTTTAATAATTGGACTATGAAATCAAATTTATGAATTAATTGAATGGCTATCACGGTAATCTATTCATAACATAACAAATTTTCTAATAAAAAGACAAAATATTAATGTTTACTACGAATACTTAGATTATCATTGTCAATAGGAATCACCTCAGAAATATCTGCAACTCAATTGGTGTTATTATTCCGTTGATAAACTGCACTCATATACGGAAGTGAACGCAGTATTGTAATTACATAATAATATATATCATTTATTCTTAACCTTTTAAAAATATATATATTGTACAAATAAACGGCTCGAATTTAAAACTTCTAAAAATAATAATGCACTTTTTTATTGAAATTACTCAATAAATTTAGAATTATCCCATTTTAAAGTAAATTATACTTTACTCCTCAAGCTGATATTCTGACTGTGTCCCACCTTATTTCTATTTTGGGTAAACATCACCATCGACCGCTAAAATATTTTTATTTTTATTTTAATCACTAAACTATTATTTTTGACAAAATAGTCATTAATGTTGATTTTTTTCTATTTTGTCACTCATCATTAAAAAAGTAACAGGAAAAACAAGAAAGTGAGAATAATTTAGTGACCAAAATAGGAAAAAAACAGAAAAAAATAACATTAGTGACCAAACAGAAAATCGGGAATAGTTTAGCGACCAATGGTGAGTTTTACCCTTTTATTTGTTCAACCAGCTTTAAAATGACTTCAAGTTCCATGGCCAAAACACTGGTGAAAACCTTCCTCAAATCCCCCCATTCTCTGAAAACCAAAATCCAAGCCGAACAACTACACGCCCAATTCCTCAAAACCCAACCCTATTCCCCTTCTTCAACTTCCATCCTCATCTCCATCTACACCAACTTCAATCTTCTACAACACTCCCTCTTTCTCTTCAACTCTCTCAACTCCCCCCCCCCTTATCGCTTGGAAATCCATAATCAAATGCTATTCGAGTTCCGGCCTTTTTGCCAACTCCTTGACTTGTTTTGTTAAAATGCGTAGTTTTGGTCTATACCCAGATCATACAATGTTCCCTTTTGTGATTAAAGCTTGAGTCTTTCTCAAAAACTTGAGGTTGGGTGAGTCTATTCATGGTTGTATTATTAGGATGGGTTTGGACTTTGATTTGTTTACTGGAAATGCCCTTTTGAATATGTACGCAAAATTTCAAAGCTTACAACTGAATGGAGGTTGTAAAGCTTTCGCCTTTAATGCGTTTGATGGAATGCCTAAAAGTGATGAACTTTGTGGGAGATTGGCTCAAGAGAGAGACAAAAGTGTTATTGGATTAGATAGTGTGACGAAGGTTCTTGAAACGATGCCGAAAAGGGATGTAGTTTCATATAACACTGTAATATCAGGGAATGCACAGAATGGGTTGTATGAAGAAGCTTTGAGGATGGTTAGGGAAATGGGGAATGCTAGCATAAAACCTGATTCATTTACTTTGTCCAGTGTACTTCCTATATTTGCAGAGTACGTGGATGTCATGAAAGGAAAGGAGATTCATGGGTATGCTGTTAGACATTTGTTTGATTCTGATTGTTATATAGGTAGTAGTCTGATTGATATGTATGGGAATTGTGCCCGTATCGAAGATTCGTGTCGTGTATTTAATCTGTTACCTAAAAGAGATGACATCTCTTGGAATTCGATTATTGCAGCTTGTGTGCAGAATGGTGTGATCGATGAAGGTCTGAAGTTATTTCGTCGAATGTTAACAGCTAAAGTAAAGCCAAGGGATGTTACGTTTTCTAGTATCATGCCGGCTTGTGCATACTTGACGACACTGCATTTAGGGAAGCAACTTCATGGGTATATAATTCGAGTTGGATTTGATGATAATGTGTTTATAGCGAGTTCACTCGTTGACATGTATGCCAAATGTGGAAACATCAAGGCATCGAGGTGGATTTCGATCAAATGGAACACCATGACATGGTTTTATGGACAGCAATTATAATGGGACATTCTTTGCACGGGCATGGTCGTGATGCCGTTTCATTATTCAAGCAGATGGAAAAGGATGGGGTGAAACCCAACTATGTATCATATATAGCTGTCTTTACTGCTTGTAATCATGCTGGATTGACGGACGAAGCTGGGCGGTTTTTCAATAGTATGAGTCAGAATCATGGTATTAAACCGGGCTTAGAACATTACGCAGCCATGGCTGACCTTCTTGGTCGTGCAGGAAAGTTGAATGAAGCGTATGAATTCATTAGTAGCATGCATATTGCACCTACAGGTAGTATCTGGTCAACACTGTTATTGGCTTGTAGAGTCCACAAAAACCTCGAGTTGGCCGAAAAGGTTGCTAAAGAGATATTTAAAGTTGATCCAGAGAATGTGGGAGCTTATGTTATGATGTTGAATATGTATGCAGCTTCTCGGAGATGGAAAGAGGCAGCAAAAATGAGAATCTTTATTAAGAAAAAATGCATAAAAAAGGAACCGGCCTGCAGCTGGATCGAAGTTAAAAACAGGGTTCATACTTTCATCTCGGGTGATAAATCACATCCTCTATACGACAGAATATTTCAGGCGTTGAAAGATCTTCTTGAACAGATTGAACGAGAAGGCTATATCCCAGACACAAACCAGGATTTCCACGATGTTGATGAGGAGCAGAAGAAGTACATGCTATTTAGCCATAGTGAGAGACCAGCTTTAGCTTTCGGCATCATTAGCACTCCATCTGGGACAACAATTCGAATAACCAAGAACATTCGGGTTTGTGTCGACTGTCACACTGCTATAAAGTTAATATCAAAGGTTGTTGAAAGAGAGATAATTGTGAGGGACAATAGCAGATTTCACCATTTCAAAGATGGGAAGTGTTCATGCAGAGATTACTGGTAACAGGCTCAAACTGAAAATGATGCTAAGTTGCATTCTTGGGCAATTTAAGAGGCCACCCTCAAAAATTTTTGAAATCATAATTTAGTACAATGTTAAAATTGTAATCTGCCCCCCAAAATTTTAATGATTCATTTGTCCGCCCCGACACAACTTCTGCATTCTCCCCTGTTTGAAGGTGGCATCCTACATATTTTAAGTTCAAATCGCGCATTCTCCCCTGTTTGAAGGTAGCATCCTACATATTTTAAGTTCAAATCGCAATATCTGCAGCTCTTTCCCTTAACCAGGGATCGGATGTGATTCCCCGGAGTTGGCACCAATTCATGAAAATGGTCGAGCATTCTACATCAAACATTTGTGTAGTCAAAGTTGAACGCTAAAAGATTAGGGAAAGGCAAGCTCGGCTTCAACAGTCCAGTTGACCTCCAATGGATAGAGTTCGATAAAAATCAATGTTATTCGAGTTTAGATACGAGTATCATTGGAATATTCATTTTCTTAAAAATAGTTTTGATGTGTTTTAAAAAAAATCACTAAGAGCCATATACCCACGTACAGAATATTCTCCGGCAGACCACAGAGTTCATTAATCCTGCCAAAGAAAAACCAGGTGGTCTGTGAAGAAACCAAAGTTATGTACCAAAGCTATCATCTCCCTTGTGAGTGGAATGAAGAAAAAACACCAGGCCTCTCGCTCTCTAGCAGAGATTTAAATAGCGGTTATAGCACACCATTACAACTGCACTGTTACAAATTCAACTCTTTTTTGCTGATATTTATCAGAATTGACTGCTAGAGCTCTGCTCTATTGTAGTCTTTGATTACTCCAGCTCCATACTATCTTTCTCCACAATCCCTTGTAATCCGACTGTCGTTCTCATGAATTGAGAACAACTGACAAGGCACCCATATGCTCTCTCCCTTCCCAAATAGTCCATATAACTAGACCAAGTATGCATTACCCTATCATCTGAAGTTTGAGTTTCATTCTTATGGTCATGAAATTAGACAAATGATTAGCTCAATCAGATGAATTTTGACTCCTTATTTAGAATAAGGTGCCTGTCAAAATAAAAAATCTGGTAATTAACTAAATGCTACAGTTCATTGTAGCATTCGGCAAGACTCGGATTCAAGATGAGTGTTGGATTGTATGCGTCCTACATGGATATGTGAAATTTGCTTTTTCATATATTTGGAGAATCATACTCCTTATCACATCTAAACATGTATCGGAAAAAAGTATCAACCATGGATACATTAAAGAAAATACAAAGTACAGTAACATTGGAGTTGAGGAAATTCAGATGCTGCAACGAAGGATATGTATTCTGGAATCCAGCAGAGGGATCATATACTAAGCATATTGACAATTAGAATTGAATGATCAATTTCAGAACTTCACAAATTGAGAAGCCATTTCTAAATTCAGGAATCAACTCAAATGAAAGAAGCTAATTTACTACATAAACTCACGCACCACAGAATTCATCAAAAGTTTCCACAACTGAAATACTAAATTTCTAGTACAGGAAGTACAAAAGTTATGCAGGACTTTTCAATTTTAAGGAAGCACGACTAACCAAATTGAAAAAAAGAACAATACAAGAAACTAGTTCTTTGGTATGTTCTTTCCAACAATCTTAGAGGGGGTTATAGGTAGCAGATTTCCGGGCTTACCAGGGACAGCCCCTTTTATCATCACGACATTTAGCTCATTGTCAATTTTCACAATCTTGAGCTTTCTGATCTTTCTTTTGCTCCCTCCCATTCTGCCAGGCATTTTCTTCCCCTTGTACACCCGACCAGGTGTAGTTCCAGCACCAATAGACCCCAATGCCCGATGACTCTTAGAACCATGGCTCATTTGACCTCTTTTAAAATTATGGCGCTTTATCCCACCTGTGTAAAAAATTGGGGCAAAAACCTTGTCAAATATTACATTCCACCAATGGGGAATTTGAATTGCCAAAACAATAAGAGACCCACGTTATTGCAAAGCAAACTAAAACTTTAAAAGAAAGGCCTAAGGATTTCATATCAAGAGGCTAAAAACAATGTGAAATGAGCCAAAGAACATACTTAGAAGAACAAAAAACCACAGGGAGTTTGGATAATATGTGTGTATGTATGCATGTAACATTTACATCAATAAAAAGAAAAAAAATACACCCTTTTCTGAACTTTGCAATTTGACCAACATGAAATTTAAGTATATGACACAAACATATCAAACATTTGTTCATCATCCTCAATAATACTAAAATCAAGGAATCTACCATCAATTGACAACCTTCAAAATGCAAAAAAATAAACAAAAATCAAACCTTGAAATCCTTTCCCAATAGTAGTCCCGGAGACATCAACAAGATCACCCTCCTTAAAAATCTCCTCAACATCTAACTTCTGCCCGGTCTCAAACTCCTCCACACTTTGCAACCTAAACTCCTGCTAATACCTCATGGGAATAACACCAGCTTTCCCCAAATGGCCCAACTCAGGCTTTGTCAACTTCTTGTCTCTAACTCTCCTATACCCAACTTGAACAGCATCATAGCCATCGGTAGCAGATGTCTTGACTTGGGTCACTATATTTCCTTCTCTGAAACCAACAACGGTCACCGGAACAACCGTGCCGTCGGTTTCAAAGAAACTCATCATTCCAAGCTTTGTGCCCATTACTCCAACGCTTGCTTCAATACTCATCGAGACGATATGCGAAGAAGACCTCTTCTGGGTAGTTTTGAAGGCAAGGGAAAACTGGGTCTTTGTGGGTATTGAGAGAAAAGAAGATTTGAGGGGTAAAGGAGGCGACTTTTGGCAGCAATGGCCTAAAGAAGGGAAAGATAAGGAAGCGATTGACATTGTTTTTATGGGTTTGATTCAGAATAAACGATTAGGAAGATGAAGTTTTGAGCCAGAAAGAAATGGGGAAAATGGGATCTTTTATCCTAACAGGTCTTACCCCTATCCTTAGTCGCAAAACTGAGACGTCGGAAGCAATCTACTGCTGGAAACTACGTGACTTAATTATTGAATATGACTTATTTTAATTATTAAAATATAAAAATTTAAAATTTAACTATTTAATTATTTAATTAAACTTATTTTGATCACCAGCCGTTAAAATTTAATGGAGAGGTGACGTGGTTATTAATAGAAATTTGTATAATTATACATTTAATACTTGTTAGTTATATATTCTATTAAATTGATTTTAATTTTAATTTAATTTAATAAATTAATCATTTAATTAGGTGTCGACATGTGTCATCACCTTATTAAAGAAATATAATTATTTATTTTTATTTAATAATTTTATTTTTCTCTTCTAATCAGGTAGTGACACGTTTCACCTAATTGGATTAGGAAAATAAAACACAAAGAATTTTTGGCATGGATAGGGTTTGAATAAGGATGGCAACACCCGCCCCGTCGACCCGAAATTTAAACCACTCGACTCAACTCTGACCCTAATATATTCTATCCCCGACTCGACCCGACATAATAAAAAATATAATCCGACCCTTATCCGACTTTGATATTTTAATAAAAAATCGACTAAACCTGACCCGACTCGAAAAAAAATAATAAAAATATTAAATATAATATATTATAAAAATATAATAAATATATCAGGTCGGGGAAATTTTACACTAAACGCAAACCCAATCCGACTTCATTTTTTTTCAATAATCAAACTCGAACCCGATTATTTAAGGGGAAAAACCGCCCCTATCGGGTCGGGTCGGAATCCGACGAGTTCGAATCAAATTGCCATCCCTAAGTTTGAACCTAGGTCCCTTAAGATTAAATAGGGCAAACAGATCTCTTAAAAAAAATAACATTAGCAAGGAAACCCATATTTCAAAATATGATGGAATAGATGTTATTTCTAGCCTTATGAAGCGAACACTTCATGTAGGTAATAATGGTATGTCTGCAACAAACAGATGGTAATTAAAATGCTAATTTGTTTCATGTTTTGCAACTGAAAGTAGAACTGCAGTTGTTGTAATAACTGTGCTTCTTATTATTGCAACTGAAAGTAGAACTGCAGTTGTTGTAATAACTGTGCTTCTTATTATTGCAACAGTGGCTTCTCTGCAAACTTGATAAACCTGGTATAAAGGATAATGAAATTGCTGTTGACACTGTTCCTGAGTCAAACCCGAGTTGCACTGTCAAGGATGCCACCGAAACACATCAAGTAGAAAATCATGCTTCTACTTCTGTTCAGCAGATGGAGTTATTGAAAACTCATGATTAATGGGTTCGTAGAGCTGAATATCCTTCATTGGAGTTTGATGATTGTGACTATGCATAACCTCAATTTCGCGTTATACGTTTGGCTGCACGCCGTTTGCCGTTTTTGATGATGTTGTGTTAGAGAAAATGATCGCTTTAGTCCAGCGATTAAATTAGTGTGCTCAGGGACGGCGATCGGCGGCGAAAGCGGCGGCGATTTGAGGGTTTGTGTTTGGGTTTGAGTAATTTTAGGGATTTGAGGATTGTTTCGTAAAAATTATAAAATTTCGGGATTATTTGAAAAACTGAATTTTAAAAAAAAATTAATTTAAAAACATAAATTAAATATGTCACATGTGAAGCATTGATTGGTAAAAAAAATTTTAACAACCATTAACTGTCAGACCCCTAAAATTATAACTTTTAAAATTTTGAGCACTTATTTTTACAAAAAATACTTTAAACACCTAAAGTTCATAAAAAATATGCTTTAAGCACCTATTTTTTATTTAAGCCTTAATGATATTCGAGAAGAGAAATCACGTGTGTGGATTGTGGACAGGGGCGTCCCTGGGCCAGGGCAATAGGGGCTCCCGCCCAAGAAAATTAAAAGTGTAGTTCTTAATTTTTACAGGTGGATGAAAAAAAGAACCCAATGATAAACATATATATAGCTAGATAAGTTTCGAGGGCCCCAATAACAAGTATTAAAAAATTAAATCGTAAGAGTATGTTATATTAATAAATATTGAGGAGAAATCGGGCCCCTAATAATAAGTATTAAAAATAATTTAATTTTTAAAAGTATGCTCGTAATAACAAATATTAAAAATTAAATTTTTTTAATACTTATTATTAGGGATCTATTTTTTCCCACTATTTATTATTGAGCATACTCTTAAAATTTATTTTTTCAATACTTGTTATTATAAACGTACTCTTAAAATTTATTTTTTTCAATACTTGATATTATAGACATGTATTTAAATAGAAGTATGTAACCACATCAGTGATCGTTATATTAGCGGTAGAGACACCATCCAAAATCACAATACCTGCAACTTAATGTCTACAATAGCATATGTTATTAAAAAAAATTTACAACTGCGATACTAGCAGTGATAGAAATAACATTCGTTATGTCTGCAACCGTGATAAGTGCAACATTACCGAATATAAGATCGCAACCGCAATTTAAATCCCTAATTTAGGGCCTAATTTTTAAGTTCGCCCTAGGACCACTAAAATCTCAAAAACGGCCATTATTTGTGGAACATACAAGCTTTCAGTCTGGCAGCTAATGACGAAGCCTTTACGTTTCTATGTTCCTTTGTATCTGATCTTAATGACTAGGTCTCTCATTTTCATCACCAGAGAAGCCTTTCTCCGACCTTGAAGCTCTCTTAGAAAGTTTATACTGATTCAGTTAAGGTCTGACATCAGGTGAACGTTGGATTCGTTGTCCCTTTATGTTGGTTGCTATGTTCCCTGCTTTCGGTTCATCATTTGAGGAAGCTATGACACCATTTTGCTGTTTGTTTGGCGATTTTTTTGGACTCCTTGGTTGCCCTTTGGATGTTGTCCATCCTTTTGGATTGTTCTGCTTGTTTCCCTCGGACTGTGTTGTGGAGTTCTTCGTTGTTTTCTGGAGAATGTTTTCTACTCCCCGTCAGATGTAATGGTTTCTTGTCATGAACGAATGATCAGTTTGCTTATTGTCAAAAAAAATTACTTGTTAAAAAGATAAAAACAAAAAAAATTAATGAAATAGATGTTTTTATCGGTTGAGACCATAAATAACATGACGAGACGAGCCTATAATATGATTTTTTTTCAAATTAAGGGTGTACATAGTTAATTAGCATACTATAACGGTTAACCTGTGGGTTTTATCCTTATTGTACTTAGATGATAATATTTAAAAATAATGTCTTCATCTCATTATGGTTAACCAAATTAGTGCAACAGTTAACCATGAACACCTTTAATTCAAACTCATATAAAATGAGACAATATAAACATCGTTAGTCACTAGATTAATTAGTGGATATCTTAAGCTAATTTTTTTAGCATAATCTTAAACTCAATTTGAATTTTACATGTAGTTGAATAAAAATATACTATTAAAAAATCTTAAATTAAACACGGAATCGAATAAGAACGTACATAATTGAGTCTAAAATTCAATATAACAATTTTAAAATTGTATTTATTAAGTAAATAAGCTGAACTAGTGAAGTTTATAAGCAAGGACAGTAGTTTGAATTTTAACGTTGTGAATAGAGCAATTGAGTTGGAAATGTCGTCTCATAATACACCTTAGTCTGTAGTATTCGATCCAGATTAATTAGTCAATGAGTTAGATATCAATGACTATAAAAAATAACTTTTTAACAAATATACAAATTAAAGGTTAATCAAATTGGCATAATACTAATTGATATAAATTTGGAAACCATTCCTTATTAAAAAAATTGCGAGAATTATATAATATAATATAATATAATATAATATAATGTATTTATTTATTTAAGTATATGTATTAATTTCCCATACCCTCATTAATCAAGACTTTCCTTTCCTTTTTGCCTTTTGTCATTTCTTTTCCTTTACCCTAATTAGGTTTAATAAAACTAGTATAAATAGAGAGTCGGTCGATACGAATTGTACTAGTAAGTTTCAAGCTTTTGATTCAGACAGCAAAGGAAGATTGTTAATACTCGAACACAGAATTTAAAATTATGGGGTAAAACTCGTATCTCCTCTTTTGTTTGTGTTCATGTTTCGAATTTTAAACATGTTGATTTTTTTTTGACTTATTTGTGTTTTTAAGGGTTTTTGCCATAATTTGTTTTTTCACCATGTGATGGTAGGGATAAAAAGCATTGGATAATAGCGGGAGTTGTGGTGGGATTGATCGCCCTCCTGATTTTATATTTTCTCGTTAGCTCCCTCATCAAAGGCTGTGTCCAAAATTTGTTATCACACCTTAAAAAAGTAAGTATGGGCCCATAAGCTATGGAACTTAGGTCTTTCAGGAATAATATTGCTCCAATTTTCGCTATTTTTATAAAATAAAAATATATTACATTCTCATATCGATATTTGAATACATATAAAATGCGATGATGTGAGTATATTTAACTATTAAGTTATTTAGTGAATTTATAATTTGTTTATTATTTAGCTCCAAATAATCAAGTTTTTATAATTTTTATCCAAATGTATTCCTTTTTATATTTATATTTCTTTCTTTTTATTTGTGTACTAATAAAATATGGACAATGTGAGCATCTTGGGGTGAACGACTTTTCTCTGCACCACCAAGAGAAGAGGTTGACTTAGTTCAGCACGATATGAGACAGGGAATTACTTGATTGTTATTTGATCGTTTATGTTTGTCTTTATTGTTTGATGAGTTAGTCTCGTAGTTATTTTTGTAAATATTATCATATGTATTCTTTTTTTCACCTAAATTTAAGGAGATTTTTTAACGAGACATACGATAGTAACACCATATTTATATATAAAAAACTTTGCAGTTGATTTTAGGATGTCAATATATGTTGTTATAAGATATCCACTAATTGGCCTAGCATGTTCATTTTGCTCCATCTTATATGGGTTCGAATCTTAACATGAGAATATAATATCTCTATTTAATAAAAAGAACATATATTATTATAAAAATAAAAAATTTATCATCGGCCAATAAATATAACTATTTTATAACCACGTAAGACAATTCAAATAAAAGAACAAATAATAATATTATTAAGTTGAAGCATCGTCAAGCAAAAAAAAAGTTGAAGCATCATCAGCCTTAGAGGCAAGACGTCGTTAGAGTCGACACTTTATGTACATATGCAATTATATTTATATTTTTATACATATTATTAAATATTTTAATAAAAAAAAGTTTCGGACCTAAAGAAATAGTTTACATAAATTAAAAAAATCATTTATTTGTATAATATGTGTATTTACGATATCCCAACTGCACAAAAACTATCATTTCCCTTGTGAGTGACATAAAAGAAAAAAAATATCAGATTGCTTGTTGTCTAGTAGGGATTTAAATAGCGTTACAGCACATTATTACAACCGCATCGTTACAAATTTGACTCTTTATTGATTAAATTATATTCTCAATCCAATTATTTTTTAAAATATTATTGAAAAAAATATTAAACATAGAATCGAATAAGAACATAAATAATTGAGTCTAAAATTCAATAGAATAATTTAAATTATATTTATTGAGTAAATAATCTGAACTACTGGAGTGAACTTCAATTTCTGGATTTTTACCTTGAACCATGATCATCTTTAAAAATTAAAATTCAATCTACATGTTTTTAACTTTGTAGGATCGTAGTTGGTATTATTTCGGTACAAGTCACATTGGATATTACATATTGTTCTTGTATTAAATAGTTTAATTTAAATTTCAATCAAAATTTTATTAGTATTTCAACTCAATTTTTAATAATTTAGCTTACTTTTTTTTTCATAATTTAAACTACCTTTTAAATAGAAATCAAGGTACCTAAGCAAAGGAGTTTTTGAATAATAAGAATATTTGATTTTATGTCGGAATGTTTATGATGTGGTAGGTTTAGCACATTGAGGTGAGCTTATGCAAGTGTGATTAAACCTCAATACTAATTAATATAAATTTAGAAATCATTTTTTTGACTTATTTGTGTTTTCATTTTTTTGTTTACTGAAATTAGGGGAGAGTGAATGAGAAGATGGCGACGGGAATTGTGGTGGGACTTTTCGTCGCCATTTTTTTAGTAATATACTATTCTTGCTTCAAAGGTAGAAAAAGTATCAGATGCGTCTGCCCAAACAGCTTACCCAACCCTTCCTGTCTAGGGTGCTAAATTGTATTTTATTTTTTTATCCCATCAAATATTTTTATTATCCAAATTTATTTTTTTATCTTCGTGTGCTAATAAAATATGGTTTATTGTTTCATATATTATCAGTATAATAAAAAAAATCTTGGCGGTTGGTTTTAGGATGTTACTGAATTATGTGTATTTATAATTTTTTAATATGTTGATGTGATTATATGATAATATTTATTCAATTTTTAAACTTTGATAAGACAAACACACTGTGCACAGATAATGTTCGAACTCGGATTACCTGAATGGAACATATATCATCTTTACCATTGAGATAATTCCACAAGTTTTATTTTTATTTTTTTACATTAGCAAAGCTTGAGACCATTCCACGAGTTCTATTTTCTCTTTTTTTAATTAGCAAAGGTTAAATGATTTCCCAAGCTTTATGGTTACATTTCGGGTATTGTTCAACTGTTACATCCAAAAGCACTCCATCAAGTCTTGATGTACGCTGGACATGGCAAGAGAGAGATGGTGATCGTGTTGATAAATAATAGATGCATGATTTTGAACAAATAATTAAAACACGACATGATAAACAATCGCAAACATTGAAATCTACTACAAATTATTAACATATCAAAATTTATTTAAATATATAATACATTAAACTAAAAACTAAAGCTCTCAGTTGACACCCTCCCCTTTCCCTAGGTTGTGGGTTCAAGTCCCAGTAGAAACAAAATTCCCCTTTCCCTTCCCCTAGGTAGAAATTGTTTAAAAATAATATACGGACATGACATGATTAATACCCAAGTTACAATAATATCACAGTCAAACTCAATGCTGCCAGCATACCATAGTTTAATAGTTAAATGTCCCCCTAACACCTTCAAGGCTCTCCCCTAACGATAACCTGCAAACCAAACGCGAAAGAAAAGTTAATATCGAATTAAAGTGAACAAATGTTGTTAGCATGTATTACAATATTAAGCCGGGAATCAATCCACTAGTTTATAAACGGAAAACTCGTCAATGTAAATGGAAAAATACAATATTGAACAATAAGGATGAAAAATATCTGATATCAGGGTCATTTTATTAGTAATGGGGTGTCAATTATATATATATTATTTTTTATATACAAATTGTATTAAAAAAAATATAGTTTCCAAAAAAATTTGGGTGTCAACCGACACCCCAATCATCAACGTGGCTCCACCCATGCTTGGAACCGTGTCTCGTATGTTTGAGAAATTATGTCAAAAAAATAAAAGAAAGAAGTTTACAAAAGGTTGTTACGATGATTTATTCACCACCCTGTCTCTAAGGCCCGATAAGCCGTCCTCAAACATCCAAGATTAGGTTGCACTTTCTGAAAGTTCAACTCATCATGTAAGGGTTTTATGCTTCTTTCTCACAAGATATGAATTGTTGAACAGCGCAACTATCACAAGGAAAAGGCAGGACTCGGAAACAAAGTTAGACACTTTTGTCCACAAGAGAGCTGCAATCTATAGAAAGACTTTCATCATAAGACAAACTTGATCACTAATGAACAACAAAAAAACAAGGTCTACCCTTTACTACCCTTAAAGAAATGAACAATGATCACGTGCCACTACAAGATGTTACAATGTGAGAAATTGTCAAATTTAATGTCAAGAACAAGGCACATTGGAGACGGCATTGACCTACATACTTTCTTTTCAGTTTACCTCACTGCTAAAAGACTGAAAATGTGGGAAGCTAGAACCTTGAAAAAGCTAGGGGAAAACTCAAATGGTGCGTCCAATTTATTCCTTTCACTTTCATCTCTCACAAGTAAAATGGAGGCAGTGCACTAGCTTGTCTGAGGTTTTCGATGAAAGTAGAAACCAAACAATTTAATAAGGCAAGTTTGATGATCTGCTGCCATGACACAAGGAAATCAGCAAAAGTATTGTACATTCAACGCGTAGGACCATTTGCTCCAAGCATGCAGAAGTTACTTGCACTAGAAACTGAGGTGATTTGCAATTACGGCTGATCATAGAGGACCTTATCCTAGAAGATATCTCCAAAGTTCGAAGCAGACACTAGTGTTTCTCTCTGTGTGTGTACATGTTCCTTCAATGCTACATACTGCAATCCTGGAACTACTTCGATTACCACAATCAAAGTCCAAACTCCCATTCATTTCGAGATATATTCAATACCAGCATGATTACTGTACATTATCAAACAGGGGAGAAAATGATGAGTACATATAAGTTGAGAAACTTACTTATGCATGCAGTACTTGAACTCTTGGCTCCTTGTAAAATCTTTTTCTCCTTCTTCAAGCTACAATACAGATAATCGAAAAGAAACTGCTAAATCTGACAATAGAAACTGACGCACTAAAGAGCAGTAGCTAAGAAGGAATTTACATACTGGATCACTTTCATATATAAGCTCATAACAAGCTGGTGAAAGGCACTTCAAAGCACAATTCTCCTTTGCAATTGATGAAGACTTGCATTGACCACCCCACAATCCACTGTTTCCATCGTCAAACATAATAAGATGCATTAAAAAAAAAGATGTTACCGAAAAAGATTTCAAAAACTGAAATAAGCAGCAATCTATCTAAGATTTAATCATAAATTGAAAAATATAAAAAGACCCATGTTTGTTTCGATCCGAATAAGTTGAAATTCAGCTTAAATGAAGAAAACTACAAGAAAATTAGAAAGACCCAAAATTAATGAGGAAGAAAAAAAAACACCTGTCGATATCGGCATAACATTCACTCTTCTTTTTCTTAATCTCAGAATCCTGTGAAATTTCCATTAAAACAACCCACGAAAGAGTGAAACGCCAAAGGATATTATTAACCAGAAAGAGAAAGAGAGAGTGGGTTTATACTTACAGTGATCGGATTACGAGATTTAGCCAAGACTGAGAGAAAGAAACTGGAAGAAACCAATAGAACTAATAATACAAGTGCAGCATGATTATAAATTTTGGACATTGAAATTTTCTCTTTTCCCCTCTTCTCGGATTTTTGGAAGTAAAACTTTAGATCAGGGTCTTCGTTAAATTCGCCAAATACACTTTTGCCGACGAATTTAATTCGTAATGTTTATATAAATTTTATATAGATTATGTTTGACAATTAATGAATGGCGATAAATAATTTGATTAATGAATTGTGTTAATTAATTATATAAAAATATTTAATAAAATTAATCGATAATTAATTGTTGCTTAATTATTTAAACAAATAAAATAATATATAAAAATATAATTATAATTAATACTTGTTAAAACTAATCGTTTTGACTACTTTCATTTTCACTGACGGTATTTTTACCGGAATGATTCACTCATTCGTCGGAGTCACCCACCCACTCACCGGCATAATACCTGTTCTTATCCAAAATTCAGAAATTGAATTTTTATACTTAACTTAGATTCATTCTCCTTTATTCCTCGCCGTCTCTTTCTCTGTTAAAAAATCCAAAAATTAGAGCAGAGTTTATAGTCTATTTTAAATACTATTAAATGCAAAGTATTTTCCATTATTCTAAACTTACTAATCGCCTGCTCTGTCTCGTCCTCTAAATTCACCCATTGATTACTTTCTAAAAACTTGCCCCTCTCGTTCATCTCTGTCTCAATTTTTCTTCAATTTTAGTTTTTTAATTTTGTAAAAAGCCACAAAACAGAGTGTCTGATATTGCAAAATAGAAAGAAAAAAAAAACTATAAAAATTGATTGTAGAGCGAATTGTCAGTGAAACAAAGGATCAGTTTCTCATTAGCATGCGAGTTTTGGCCGTTGAAGACGACCCAACTTATCTTTTATTGCTCGAGACACTGCTCCGTCGATGCCAGTATCATGGTTCGTTTCTATTTTTATTACCCTAAATTTACTTGGGTTATTTTTTGTTTAATTTTTTGTTGTGGATGTTAGTTGGTTTTCGTTAAAATAAAATCTTTGTGAGCTTTTATGGACTTCATTCATACATTTGCTTTGTAAAAATCTGAAGGAAGATCTCATTTTTAAGTTTTTCTTCGATTCTGCTGATAGTTCTTAGATTCGGGCCTCTTTCTTTCATGATTTTTGGATAAATTTTCCCATTTTGGATTTGTTCGTATCGGCCGGGTAAAGGGTGGGTGACGCTGATGGAGGCGAAAGTGATTTAGGTAAAAAACAAAAAATATTAGTTTATAAATGTCACAACGTAAATATGTGGGGTGGAAAATTAAAATAAAAAATATTAAATTTAGATTATTTGAAGATTTTTTATAATAGTTAAGGGTAAAATAATTTTTATAACTCTTATGTCAAAACTTCTAATTTCAAAAAGCTCATATTAACACCTTTTCCAAAATTAGAGATTTCACCTTAATCCTCTATTCACCAAACATCTAAATTAGCGGAGTTGACCAGTCAAACTTCTAATATTAACTCAAACATCTAATTTTGGCTCAAGCTGCTATTTACCAAACAGAACCATAATTTAAAAAGAACTAGATTATATATTTTAAAATTTCCAGGTGATGGGCGCAAGTCGATCCGAATTAGTTAGGACAAATGCCTGAGGAACAAGGAGGGCAACCAATTTTTTTTCCAGGTGATGCGAGATCAACTAATTGACATGGTGTCTAAAAATGTTTATTTTATCTTATCTTGTATGGATTCAAATCTCAGTATGAGAACGTAATATTTTTTTATTCAATAAAAAAACTTGTGCATACCATAATTTGATACTATTATAACATCTCACCTTACAATGAATATAAGTGCAATAATTAAATTAAAAATATTGAAGTTTAAGATTAATGTGAAAAAATTTAAAAGTCAAAATTAAAAAATATCAAATTAATGTATAATTATCCTTGGAAAATGATACGGAGGGGAAAATAATAAATCTATTAATTTTTATTAATTAAAATCATAAATGACGATCGATAAGAGTTTATATAATAAATTTTCATGATCTAAAAATGTATTAGATAGTTGGATAAAAAAATTATAAATTTATAAAACTTTTGTGAGTAAAAAAGATTTCACCTATCTGTAAGTTTAAAAGTAAAAAAAAAAAAATCAAAAGTATTAAATTATACTTTCTAAAAACGGAATAATTTCTATGAATTAATAAAAGAATAGAAATTGCGTTTTTCTTAATTAAAGTTTTAACCGTTTTAAGAAAAAAAATTAGGAGGAATCGGTAAAGGTTGAAATTGTATTGTCGATTTTATGCATGTTAGACGCGAAGCGATTATGTCGGCAGATTTTATGGCCAAGTCTACAGCTCCTACAGATGGTTTCCTTATGGTTTTGAGTGCCCCTCCGTATGGTCTTCTTGATTTATTGTATCGTGATATTTCTAGTTCACTATATGTCCGTTTAAGGGGCGTTTAATGTGATGGCTTTGACCTCCTTTATAATTCTAAAACAAAACTTGAGTTTCTATAAAATTGTAATAACAAATCAATTCGTAACTTATTTTTAATATATCAGATTAAATTTCGTAACATTTTTTTATTAATGACCATTTTTAATATAAAATGGTTATTCATAAAGATTAAATTGAACACAAATACTCCCTCTCTCCTATTAATCTTGTCTATTTCTGTTTTAAAACTATCTCATTTAAATTGTCTTTTTGGAAGAAAAAAATCAATGACTTTTATTAAGTACGTTTTATTTTTTATTCTCTTTTTAGTTTTTTAACAAAATAAACTTTAACTTTTTAAGAATAAAATTATTATTTTAATTATTTTACAATACACCTCTTACATAATTTTTTATTCTTAAAATTATGTAAAAAGTCAACAAAGACAACTTTTAAAGGACGGAGGGAGTAAGAAATAAACATTTCACGGTAAAAATACAAATTAGTGAGAGTAAAAAGAAGTATCAAAGGAAATTATTAATTAATTTATTAATAGAATATGCTAAAATATTGAGCTTCTGTTTAAACTATTATAAATGGTATAAAGATAAGTTGGTTTGACCAAGAAACAATTAACATATTTCGTATCAATTTAAAAAAAAACATATTTAGATCATATTTAAATATTATTTAATGTTTTAGTAATTTTTTTGCCAAATCCTAATTCTAATCTTAATCTTATCTAAAGTGGAGGGGTGCTTAACTGCTTAAAATGATTTAGAACCCATAACCTAAGAAAATATGAGAGAACAAAGATGAACAGCTTAACCAACATACCAAATATACTTGTTATATTCATGTAAATTTTTATAAGTTAAAGAACTTGTTTAGTCTAGTAAAAAAATTAGAAACTTGGAAAGAAAATTAATTGTTGAGATACATTTCCTTTTATAAAACTTCAACTAAATCTAATACAGAAAAACACCGTCTTTAGCTATCCCCTACCTACCCCCAATTTAGGAGACATTATATCATAAAACTATTATTATCGCATCAGTAATAGTCCTAGTTGATCTAAACCATTAATTTTATCATTTTTATATGTCATCAATCCACTAAAATGGTAACTTTTAAAAAAAATTAATTAATTAAAAATAATATAAGTAAAGTTCACTTGATAAAAACTTACATGAAAAAAAAAAGTAAAATTGATGGTTTTTACTGGTTATGACCATTTATGATGTTATGAGAATAATTCATAATATTGTTTCCTTCGATTTAAGTTTATTTTCTATAAACTTTGCTATTGTATTACCATCTCCATCTATATTCTTATTTACTTTTCTAGATTTATTTAATTAATTAAACTTAATATCGAATTCATAAAAAGCTAGTCTTAATGTACATACCTTACATTTTTTATTGTACCATATAAAAGACTAACGCCATGTTATTTTTGGAAGAAGGAAGAGATTAAGCATGAAGAATTTACAGAACTCAGCCGTTTTTATTATTGTTGTGCTCCTCTTTGCTGCTGGTGGTAAAGTAGTATTTTGCTCCATTTATTGTGTTTTTGTGAGTCAGAAGTAAATAATGATAATTTTGTTATACAAACAGGGAATGAAATCATGGCGAAGCCGCCTGGTAGTGAAGAAACAGTGTGCGCTGTTCCGTTTATGCTTATAAATTGTTCAGATCATTTATGCAATAGAGAATGCGCCAACAAATTCCCACCCAGTGGAGACGGATTGTGTCGGGGTGGTTCACTTTGTCTTTGTTTTCACCCTTGCTCTTAGATTTTGAATCAAAGTTGGATCCACTAAGATTGATTTGATTTCAATCCGATGTAAAATAAGAAATTTTCAAGTTGGTTCAATAAAATTTCAGTTTCCATGGATTTGTTATTATGTTAATTTTAGGGTAAAATACACCGTTCATCATTCAACTATCTTCTCACTCCTATTTTGGTCACTCAACTTCTAAATATTTTAATTTACTAACTAAACTTTTGGATTGCTCCTGTTTTGGTCACTCTGAAATATTTTATTATTATTATTATTGATTTTTTAATATTATTAAATATAAAAATAATTTAAAATAAATAATAAAAATCATATTTTTATTATTAAATTTAAAAATATAATAAAATTGTCGTCGTCGCCACCGTCGTTGGTCTTGGAATCGAAGATCGTTTGATCCCAAATTGCACCGATGGACTCATTTTGACACGCTGAATCCAAATATAGTTTTGTTTCACCATAAGTTCCGAAACTCACGAATATCGTTTGAAACTTTTCAGTTTTCTTATTTTTTGATATCTTTTTTTGTGGACTTTAGAGCACTTTCGGATTCGGATTTGGACTCAGGGGGCGGGACGAAGCGACCGATAAAATCTAGGACTGAACAGCTACCATCTAATAAAGTTATCCAGAGTGACCAAAATAGGAGCAATTCGAAAGTTTAGTTAGTAAATTAAAAAATTTAAAAGTTGAGTAACCAAAATAGGAGAGAAGAGATAGTTGAGTGACGATTTGTATATTTTATTAACTGGCTCATCAATTTTCCATATGAATATTAGTCGTCAATACTATTTTATAATGTCACCTATGGGAAGAGGTAAGAATATTAATTTTATATCTAAAAAAAAAAGGAAGTCTTGAAATATAAAAATTATAGCGTAGAATAATTACGTCCGGACAAGTATAATCAAGGCTATTGCAGTCTGTAAATTCAAGAAAAACGAGGGTTTGATCGAAGGAACTGATTGTTCGGTTTGTTTGAGTGAGTTCATGGAAGATGAGAGTTTGAGATTGTTGCCTAAATGTAACCATGCTTTCCATGTTCCTTGTATTGATACTTGGTTGAAATCTCACTCTAGTTGTCCCCTTTGTCGTGCTAATATTTCATCCACCAACCAATCAACCGCCGCCTCCGCCGTCGCCGTGATGGTGCAGGAAGGTCCTCGGAATGTTGGTGTATCCGCGGTTGTGTATCAGCAGAGGAATGAAGCTGTTTCGGTGATCCAGGATCTGGAAAGTGATGTTAGGGAAGAAGCTGTTGTTAGCCTTGTTGTTAATGAAAATGTTCGAGACAAGGCGGTTTTGGAAATCGGACGAGACGGGGATCAAAACCGACCGTTGAGACGGTCGGTTTCGATGAGTTCTTCGTTGTTTTCGCATGGACAAGCGATGTCCATCGCCGATATATTGCACATCAATGAAGAAGAGGAGGATGGACTGCATTTGCAAGCTTCATCAATGGGGATTGGATCGTCAAACAAGTCAAGTCACATAAATGGGGCTTTCAATCTAGCAATGAAGAGATCCATTTCCACAGGAAGATTTATGTTCCCCAGGTTTGAAAAGGAGAGGAATTGAATACATCACCTAGTAAGTCCGGATTTAAATCTCAACATATGCGATAATTTCTTTTTCGAATTACGATCTTGTTCGTAAAAAAAAATGAAAATTCAATTTTTCTGTGTATACAAACCAGTTTTTTCCATCCCTTGGAACATATTAGACACAACACATTGGAGATCTCATATTTATAAAATTGGACGGATCAGATCAGATTCTTACATTTACAACTTAACTCTGTTCTATATGACACGGTGATCTGGAAAATTTCAGTAAGTGTAGTGTATTGAAATTATTTCTTCCAATTAAGCATCTGGTAAATTAATCATTGTTTTCATGATTGTTCTGAACTTGTCGTCCATTATAGAGTTGGGAAATCCTAATCTATGCCAGCTATTTAAAGTGAAAAAAAGGAAGCCTCATAACACCTTTCACTTTAAGTACAGAGAACATAATTATAAGTAAAATTATTCACAATTCGGGCATCTAACTCAGAGAAATTTTCTTTTCCTTCTCTTTTCAATATATTTTTTGTATAGGGTATGAAATAATTACATTGAGTTTATTATTTTTTTCTAAGATATGGAAATTTAAAAAATAATATATCCATATTTTACATAATATCTAATATTTAGACCTGATTGGTCCAAGTAGTAAGCAACTCGATATTGCTTAAGCATGTCTCAAGTTCAAGGCTTTGTGTATCCAAAAAAATCATGTTGAAAGATTCACTCACCAAAATTAAGTGTGTAACACAAGTTGGCCTGGATTAGTCATGATAAACAAAAAAAATACTCATATAGACCCGAGTTTAAGCTGCCCTAAATCCAAGGTTAAGTTAAAATAGGTAGGAAGCAACATTGCAATAATGGAGGAAACTTCGCTAACTGTTCCTTGCAAATTAATCATAATGTATATACTTTGGCCATATTTTTTTGGATTGGAATCACATATTCAATGGTTTTCTTCTTGGAAGAAGCAAACCATGAGGAAAGAAATTTTCCATGTTGCCTAGCCACATGCCATATTAAAGTTAAGAGAGTAAAATTCGACTCGAAAAATTAAATTTTTTGACTTGAATCGGCCTGAAAATCTCAACTCGCTCGGATTTTTTTTAAATAGAGTTTAAGTTATAAAATGAGACTCAAATAATTCAAAAATTTTAGTAATTATAGTAGATCAATTTTTAAGTTCGATATGAGTATATCAACTATGTTTGGTATATGTATATACATACGAATATATAGTTATAGAAAGTCAATTAAATTGAAACCAATTAATACCAGAATAATATAAATATTTATAAATAAATTTGAATATAAAATAAATCAACTCAACTCGAATTTTATAAACTCATCTCGTTTGAGTATAAAATGGGACTCGCCAACTTAACTAACTTGTAAGGTTTGTTGACTTAAAAGCAATGTTTGCATATACCAACTTGTATAAGTAAGATGGCATTGGGTTGTCAAAGAAGAAAACAAAAAGGGTTGGGAATGGAGTTGGGGAAATTAGAACTGACTTTGCAATTGAAATCAATTATTGGACTGGAAATCATTAATTGAGATCGAATTTGGTTACAACAGTTGAACCGCCACCTGACCTGTTTACAAACACATATTTTGTACTGTGTCGTTTGTCCCGAAAAAAAAAACTGAATTTACAAACATATTTTTATGATTAGAATTATCAATATTTAATACGGTACGATTATAATTCAATTAATAGTTTATATAAAAAAAAGATAATATTTATTTTAGGTGACTAAAATTTAAAGTACATAAATAACAAATTATCATATCTATTATGACCTATGTACATATATAATGTTTTATCTTTATGTGTAATCATTTTCATTTTTTTATTCTTTCGAAGTAGTTGAATGAAATGATTATGGCAGCATGAATCAACTTTTGGGTCATTTTGGAACTTTAGGAGGAATAATAATGAAAGGTTGAGTGGGCACACACCACTATCATACATATGAATAAATATTCTGTTTCTAACTTTTATTTTCCATGAAAGTGACAGATTCAGCAGCCCAATTGAATATTGTTCACAAATTACTCACTTATTTCTTTGGCTGCAACTTGGTTTCAGTGAGTCTTAAGCTCCTCTTCATTATTTAAATATAAAATGGATATCAAGATATCTATATGAAAGAATGTACTGAGCTTAGTGGTTATAAAAATAGACATGGCTCGAATATTAGAGATAACATTGTTAAAAATATAATCATAAATTCTTAATATTATATGTAAAAAAGCATCATCATTTGTCAACGATTTTGTCCCATGTGCAACATTTGACATTCAGTAAATTTTAGATGAGTCATCCTAACATACCAAAAACTTTATTGTTACTGTTGAATTCATCTTATATATCTAAATAAAAAAATTAAATGAATTATCTTATCGGGAATTATCTAGAAAAATAAATCTAAACTAAAATTATATAGAGAAATACTTCTTTTAGCCCACGTAGGGTAAAACTTGTTTTTAGCCAAAAAAAATTTTGAACTCGCTTTTAACTAAATATGAATTTCGTGTTGAGTGGACAGGTAATAAATAATTTAATTTATAATTCTTTTACACAGAGCTCGGAAATTCTCTTTTGGCTAAACGCAATTTATCTCTTGTGGACTGAAAGGGGTATTTTTTTTACAAAATCTTTAATGAGTTATTATTTTAGATAATTGCCGAAAAAAGAATATTCTTTAATTTTGCCTCTAAATAATTTCAAAATAACGTCGTTTTGTTAATTAAAAAATAATATATTTTTCTATTTAAGCCCATTTTTAAGGATGATTGTACAAATTGATCGGATTTAAATTAATTATTATTGAAAATTGAAAAAAAGAACAGAATCAATATTAATAAATTTGAACATAATCTAAAAGATAAAAGCGAGCGAGCGAGCAATCAGAATTCTGAACCATGCCATGTAGATCAGACATGAATTCTTATCCGAATTAGAATTTTAAAAACATTTTTTATTTACATTTGATTAATATAAAAATGATTTTAAATATTTTATTAATTTTGTTTATTGTGCATTGGACTTGTGGGCTAACCCAAGACCAATCTAGACATAGCTAGATAATGCATAAAATTTACAGGCGCAGCCTAACTCAAACTGATCCAAGATTAAGAGAATTTACCGTGAATTTTGCAATCAATTTAGAGCCAATTTGATTATCAAAATTAAGAGAATTTAATTTGATAATCAATATTATCTTTTCGTATATTTGAATTTAGTTGTAATTTATATGTATATATATATATATATATATAATGTCAAACATAAATTAATTATTGATCTTAATTCAATGGTTAGGCGCAACTCATAGTCTCCCAGATGTCCAGTATATGAATCCGTACCGGTGCAGCCTCAGGGTCTTAATACTAATAGTATTGATAGACGAACTATGTATACAAAAGATTACAGAAGAATCGTCCCCATGGCAACCAATAACCAGGAGCTTGTTCCTGATCACCTGCATATCTGTTCAACCTGTTCCTTGCTTGCTTAATTTGTTTCCACACTCCCTTTTAGCCTAAAAGTTTTCCCATAAAAATGCGAAACTCGTTATCATAAATCATAATCGCTTCTCCTGCTCAGAACAGGACAACTAAAATGATAAACTGGACTGTTGGAGTAACTAAAATGATACACCATTACATGCATGTTATCATTTCGTTTTACGTGGCAGAAGAAATTCGTTTTGATTTACACTTCTTATCCTCTATTGGCTGCTGTTTCAACATATTTTCCAATTCCTCCGCAAACCTTTCCATGGCTGGTGCTGGCAAACAAATTGCTACCGATGTTCCAACTTCTCCCTTCTTGTTCTTGGCCTGTACAAAAAAGCTTACCACCCCTACCGCTTCCGCTGTCCCAGCAAACACTGCCTTACCCCATCCGAAATCCATATCTTCTAATCCCACCTTCGTTAAATCTGATATCATGAATGAGCCGATAACATTCGGGAAATGGAGTCGTTTACCCCTAATCACCATTAGAGCTGCCACGGACTTCACATATTCCTCTGTCAAGTTTGCTTTTGCTTGTTTTACTAATTCCACCGCATAACCTAATGGATTCTCACGAAATTTTTTAACTGTTGTTATTGCTGCCGGAAACACAAAAGCGTTCCCATAGTATCCCTGTGGCAACGGAGTGTAGATTTTGGAACGGGCATTTACAATACATAGCATGCGTACCTCTTCGTCGGGGTCAAGATTTATGGCAAGGCTTCAACATCGCCATAGGAAAGCTGTTAAAAGTTCGAACTTGGTGCAATGGCGAAGGTGGAGAGGGAGGAGCCTACGAAGAAGTGAAACTTCCGCAGGGCCAAAGAAAAAGGAACGTTGAACCAGGGCCAAAAAAAAAATTAATTCGTTTAGTGTCTTTATTTTATAAGTTCCTCTTTGAGTGGAGCTATATATGTTTACTAGGGGTCTACTGGAATTAAGCTTTTGCCTTGGTATTTCCTTAAGCATGAATCACATTCGTTTGAAATCTCGCACATATCCAAAACCTCACTGTTGTTTACCCCGAAATCACCATTAAAGCTATTACCGATTTCGCGTATTCCTTTGTCACGCTTGCTTTGACGTGCTTCACTAGTTCGACTGCATACCCTAGTGGATTATGGAGAAGTTTTCGAACTGTTGTCATTGCAGCTGGGATTGGATCCAGGTTGCAAGTTTGCAGCACATAGCATGCGGACCTTTTCATCCCGGTCGAGATTTAGAGCAATGGTTCGACTGTTGTAAAAATTGAGTTCTTTTTCACACGAACTTAATTTCAAAATCCTCTCCTTAACCCCTGTGTAGGCAACAAAGGTCGTAAAAACATATTGATAATTTTTAATAATCAAAATAAAACATGTGTATGTAATGATTGATATGTACGGTGTTTGAAATGCTTGTTATAGCTCTTTTAGTTTATTTATAAAAATTGTAATTTAATAAATACGGTCTGCGTTTCGTGTTTACATGTACTCTTATTGTAAGTTCTCTTCTCGTCTTACTCTCCGTATGTAAACGAGTTTTTGAAAATCATAACCTAGGCGAAAAAATATGAATCAAAGGTACAGAAAGATCGGCCGACCGAAAGATGCTTGAAAAGTGATTTTAATCCTTAAAATATTTTGGTTCTCTCATTAGTTTGGGACGAGTCACCTTAAGATATAAACTATAACTATTACCTTTGTATTTACTATTTCTCACGTATATAATAAAATGAATGTATAAGATACATGCTAGTTAATTGATAAAATCAAATGTGATACAACAAAATAACTCACGGCAGAGTCGTACCCATGGCAACGAATAACCAAGAGCTCGTTCGAGTTGTGAGTTCCAACAACTATACCACAACTGATCACTTGCATATCTGTTTAACCTGTTCCTTTCTTGCTTAATTTGCTTTCCCTCGGACTAACCATACTTCCTCTTAACCTAAAAGTTTTCCCATAAAAACACGTAACTCGTCATCATAATCGTTTATTCTGCTCTATTTTTCATTTACCAGCTCAGAACGGAATATCAAAATGATATACTGGACCGTCGGTTGGAGTAATTTAATATCAAAGCTTAAGTTAAATAGATATTTTTATTCTCAAAGATACAGTTTTAACAAAGCTGTATCATCTTGATACATAAGACATAACAATAGCACGGATCGACGGTTATTACAAAAGACAACTTTTAATTCTTCTGTCTTGTAAAACTCGAATTTAGCTAATCAGACTGATAATGTAGGAACTAGGAACAAAGAAACACGCCATTATATACACGTTATCATTTCGTTTTACATGGCAGAAGAAATTCGTTTTGATTTACTCTTCTTATCCAGGATTGGCTGCTGTTTAAACATGTTTTCCAATTCCTCCGCAAACCTTTCCATGGCTGGAGCTGGCAAACAAATTTCTACCAATGTTCCCACTTCTCCCTTCTTGTTCTTGGCCCCCTACCGCTCTCGCACCCCCAGCAAACACTACCTTTTCGTTAAATCCAATATCATGAATGAACCGATAACATTCGGGAAATGGAGTCGTTTACCCCTAATCACCATTAGAGCTTCCACGGACTTCACATATTCCTCTGTCAAGTTTGCTTTTGCTTGTTTTACTAATTCCACCGCTTACCCTAACGGATTCTGGCCAAGATTTTTAACTGTTGTTATTGCTGCCGGAAACACAAAACCGTTCCCATAGTATCTCTGTGGCAACGGAGGTTTGATTTTGGAACTGGCATTAACAACACATAGCATGTGTACCTCTTCTTCGGGGTCAAGATTTAGGCAAGGCTTCGACATCGCCATAGGAAAGCTGTTAAAAGTTCGAACTTGGTGCAATGGCGGAGGTGGAGAGGGAGGAGCCTACGAAGAAGTGAAACTTCAGCGGGGCCAAAGAAAAAGGAACGTTGAACCAGGTTGTCCAATGGCAAGGAGGTAGCCGTGGTGGTGGCAGAGGCTTCCACTTCATCATACTCGTGGTGGGTGAATGTGACTCGTGGTGGATCTCGAGCATTTAAGAGATGTCTTTCTCAAACCGGCAGAGTAAAGTGGGTAGCTTCGACTCGCGCCATTGCTGCCACAGTAGACAATAATTGTTTTAGACCAGGGCCATCGCACATGACGTGATTGAAACGGGTGGCGAAGATAAAACCATCGCATTTCAGTCGTGTTACCTACTAACCAGTAAACAAAGAGTATTAGATTTGGAGATACTCTATTTTGTATAGCTCGAAGAATTGAAATCTTACTACCTGAATCAACAGCAATGGGCAGTTTAACATCCCTTCAGAGCCGGGAACATCAAAAAGGAGTTGATCAAAGCACGGAAATGGAGGCTGAAGTGCATCACCAAACTGTTGAAGGGTAACATCAGCATCAGCCTTTATAAACAGCACGCCTTCACCATTGCAATCGACTATAAGCTTGCCATTATCCCCTTCCCTTAGTCTACCTGCAAATGGATAATAAAGCACCAGGGTTTGCGCTAATGCCGTCCTAACAACCTCAGCAGGATGCTTCCCTTTCATGGAAGGTTCGTGCCGATAAAAATGGACGAAGGGAACTTGAAACCGAAGACTCACCTGATCATCGATATCCGATAACAGTTTTTGTTCACATGGTGTAGGCTTGGCTGGAGCTACAAGTTCGGGTTTACAACGTCGAACAGTAAATGTAAGAGGAATGCTAGGAAGTGTTGCCATGGTACGGGGATGTGACATTAATAGAGAGAATAGCTAGTGTTGGGTTCATAATCAACTGTTTGAGGTGATTTATATAGGAACCAAAGAGTATGAAATTGAAGTAGTCATTCACTATAAGCTTGCCATTAGCCCCTTCCCTTAGTCTACCTGCAAATGGATAATAAAGCACCAGGGTTTGTGCTAATGCCGTCCTAATAACCTCAGCAGGATGCTTCCCTTCCATGGAAGGTTGATGCCTATAAAAATGGACTAACCGAACCAGTAGAAAAGAATAGCTAGTGTTGGGCTCATAACAAAATGTTTGGAATGAATTATATTGGAACCCAAGAGTACGAAATCAAATTAGTTATTCACTGTTGGTTGTCGTGGATGCTGCTCGGCCACACCTATAGCATTCGGGTATCATTAATTACTACTTAGTAAATTATATTGAGCGTAGCTTTAATCTATATTTATTGAGTGATAAATAATTTATTACTAGTAAATTATAAGTTTACTCCTCACGTTTATGAAAATTTTAGAATGGACGACGCATACCGTTGTACACACCGCTACGCATTAATAAATTTTTTAAATAAATATTAAAATTATTATGGATTCAATGGGCAATTAACCATATTTAAAATGAGAAAGACTTCAATACACATGCTGTGTAAACTAAACAAGTCTTTTAGTTTTAGGGGTTTAGTTCAGGGGTTTGAGTGTAAGGTTTAGAATTTAAGGTTAGTGTTTAAAATTTTGAGGTTTAGGGTTTAGAGTTTGTGATTTTTTAGGCTTTAAGTTTAATTTTAATTTATAATATAAATAAGCAAGCTTGTGTAAAATTTTTACAGAGCATGTATATTAAATTTAAACCCATTTAAAATCTAAGGTTTGACTAACCATTCCCTCTTTTGATTTTTTAATATCAGTAGAATTAATTGTTAATCTAAAATTATTATTAGATTATATAAATCTTAATCACCAAATCCCCAAATTCTAATCTTCAATTCCCAAAAACGTAATAATGGTTAATTACCAATGTAAACAATGCTTCGCATTTTCACTGTAATTAAAAACTTAAACTAAATTAATGCATTAAACTTATGTTAATCAATAATTTTTATATACAATATCAAGGTTTTATGTGGTGATAGGGCTTTGAATTGGAGTGAAACCCTTGAAAATTTAATTGAAAAAGAAGAAGAAAATGGCTAATGAAGCAGAGATATATAAATGTTGTATTATCAAATAGCTACCCAATGTAAAGAGACAACTGGTGTTAAGATTATTTGTTTCTTTAATTTTGATTCTGTATGTGGACGTTGATAAAGGAGATGAATATGTCAACATGATGATTGGTGAGTTTTTTCTTCTTCTTTGTTTTAATTAAACTATTGTTTTTTATTCTAATCAAAGTAGTTAAATGACCAAATTGACAAAACTGAAAGATCGGTAGTTAAAATAGAATTTAAACAATAGTTTTTTTATTCTAATCAAAGTAGTTAATCTATATTTGTTTCTTTAATTATATGGTTAATTGTTCCTTCATCATTTTTAATATTTATTTTAAAATAATTAAAAAATTAATGGTGTATAATGGTGTGCAGCATTAGTAGTGTGCAGCAGTGTGCATCGCCCATTTTAGATTTATCCTTATATTTAAATATTATCTAGATGACTAGATCTAGAGGGTGAGTTTAGAGCGGGCGGCACACAAAAAGATGGGTAAACTACACTCATGACCATTAATCTATTGTTTAGATTTTAGTTTAACCACCTATCTTTCAGTTTTGTCAATTAGGCTATTTAAATATTTAAATGATATAAATTAAATTATTAACTGTTAAAAAATAACAAAAATATTGATGGGACAGCTAAATAAATTTGTATAAAATAGATGAGAAAAACACGAGAAGAAATATTATACTCACAGGATTTCGCTTGAGCTCATCCTCATTCATCCCCATTCCAACTATTCGTTCTTGCTTGTATATTTTTGGAAATTGACTGACCCAACTACTGCACATATCCAGGATGCTCACTCCTGGAGTAGTGCTGGGAGGGAAAACCTCTTAATAGTAGGGGTGATAATGGGTAACCTAAATACTATAACGATTAATTTGTAGGTTTTATTTTTAATGTAATTAGAAAATATTATCTTTGGACATAATCATCTAATTGCACTAAGAACAAAAAATTTAGGCTAACCTCTGTAGTATTTAAGTTAACCATTAATACCCCTACTGAATAGTACTTACCAATTGTGGCAATGGCTCCATCATTAATATGTGTAACCGAAAATTAATAAATCTCACATCTGTCTAAACTTCTCACCGCTCATAAATGAAAAATTAATACACACTTTTTTTAATAGTTTAAAGGTGATTATAAGGAAGTAGTTGTTCATAGATATTCCTAAATTTTTGACAATACACACACTTTGTAGACATTGCGATTGAACCTATGTCTCCTAAGATGAACAACATCCGTTTTTTCATTAAAATTACTTGTTGAGTTCAAAATTAATACACATTTAAACACACTCAAAATCTCGTTCTCTCGTACACTTCAGTACAAATGGTATTAATAAAATTAAGACTCAATTAACACTTTTATAATTATTTTCATTTTTATTTCTTCGTATGAAAAATAAAAAACTCAATGGTACGTTGTAAGAAAGCAGAACACTCTTGCTTGGTGATAAGATTCTTTTTTTAAAGGACATGGACCACAGTCCACAAAAAAAACGTATAAACATGGCGAGCTTGCTGATTTGTTGACAAAGGGGCCAATGGATCCCCAATCATTTGATGCCATGTTAACAATGCATTAACATTTGGTTTTATTACAAAATAAATGTTTGAAATATTTTATTTTTTGTTTTAAATGTTTTTTAGTTAAAATATATTTTAGGACCAATTTAACATTACTTTTGAAAAATAAACAGCACGCCTTCACCGTTGCAATCCACTATAAGCTTGCCATTGGCTCCTTCCCTTAGTCTGCCTGCAAATGGATAATAAAGCACCAGGGTTTGAGCTAATGCCGTCCTAACAACCTCAGCAGGATGCTTCCCTTCCACGAGTATTAATATCATAATTTAATATATAATATATTAAATAAAAGATTACAATATTAATTAATTAATTACATTTAGTATATTAGTTTAATATTTAATATAATAATATAATATTTTCATATTTATTATTAATAATATTTGAGTATTAATATCATTTTAATGTATTCGGGTGTTTGGTAGCATTGCCTATGCACATGTACCCGACCAAAGAAGATTAAAACTTGATGACCGAAGTTCTAAATATGTTTTCATTGGCTATGATTCAAACTCCAAAGGCTACAAGTTGTACAATCCAAGCAATGGGAGGATTATTATAAGTCGTGACGTTGAGTTCGATGAACAAGCAAGTTGGAATTGAGAAGCACAAGAAGAACAATCCTATGATTTCTTTCCGTATTTTGCGGAAGAACAAGATGAGACTCGACCGCAAGTTGTGAACCCTCCTCAGGACATGACTCATCCACCTTCACCTGCTCCGATCCATGAAGAAACTTTCGAAGAAAGGTCTAGTTCTGGAGAAAGCTCAAGTGAAAGACCACACAAATTCAGAAGTGTTACGGATTTGTACGACTCCACTGAAGCTATCAATAACTTGTTTTGTCTGTTTGTAGATAGTGAGCCACTTAACTTCGGTGATGCTGTGAAAGATGAAAGCCAGAGACTAGCTATGGATGAAAAAATAAAATTAATTGAGAATAACAACACTTGGGAGTTATCAGAACTTCCAAAAGGTTATGAAGCTATCGAGGTCAAGTGGATTGTCAAGAAAAAGAAGAATGCAAGTGGAGAAGTGGTGAGATACAAAGTAAGACTTGTTGTTAAAGGCTATAAGCAAAAGCATGTGATCGATTATAATGAAGTCTTTGTACCAGTTGCTCGAATTGAAACCATTCGATTGATTATTTCTCTAGTGGCTCAAAAGAAGTGGAAAATCCATCAACTTGATGTGAAATCAACATTTCTTAATGGTTTCTTAGAAGAAGAAGTTTACATTGAACAACCCATTAGATACAAAGTCAAGGGGCAAAAAGATAAATGTCTAAGGTTGAAAAGGCATTATATGGGTTGAAACAAGCACCACGTACACGGTACAGTCGCATCGACAAGTATTTTCAAGATAATGGTTTTGATCGTTGCCTACATGAACATGCACTCTATATTAAAATAAAAGATGGTGGAGATATCTTGATAGTTTGTCGGTATATGGATGATTTGATTTTTACAAGCAACAATCCCAATTTAATTGAAGAATTCAAGAAAGATATGTCACTTGTCTTCGAGATGACTGATGTGGGTCTAATGTGTTATTATTTGGGCCTAAAAGTGGAACAATCCGAGGATGGAATATTTATCTCACAAAAGGGCTATGCAAAAGAAGTGTTGAAGAAATTCAAAATGCTCGATTGCAATCTTGTTGACACTCCAATGGAATACGAAGTAAAGTTATCAAAGTTCAATGATGGAATAAAGGAAGATCAGACTCTCTTCAAAAGTCTTGCGGGAAGTTTGAGATACTTGACTTGTACAAGACCTGATATCCTATTTGCAGTTAGTGCAGTGAGTCGCTACATGAAAGTTCCTACTTCAACTCACATGAAGGCTGCTAAAAAGATTCTTCATTACCTAAAAGTTACTATTGACTTTGGGCTATTCTACTCATCTTCTCATGAATTTCAACTCATGGGATTTTGTGATAGTGATTTTGGCAAAGACGTTGATGATAGAAAAAGTACCTCAGGATTTGTGTTTTTCTTCAGAGATTGTTGTATCTTTTGGAGTTCAAAAAAGCAACCCATTGTGACTCTTTCCACATGTTAGGCAGAATATGTGGCAGCAACTTCTTGTACTTGCCATGCCATTTGGCTTAAAAGATTAGTGAAAGAACTTCACTTGCGACAAGGAGGACCTACTAAAATTTGCATTGATAACAAGTCTGCACAAGCACTTGCAAAGAATCCAGTGTTCCATGATTGAAGCAAACATATTGACACCCGATATCATTTTATTAGAGAATATATTGCTAAGAAGAAAGTGGAGCTCAAGTTTGTAAAGACTCAAGATCAAGTTGCAGACATTTTTACAAAACCTCTTAAGTTTGAAGATTTTCGAAGAATGCGTGAAAGTCTTGTCGTGATCAAGAAAAGTTAAAATTAAGGGGGAGTGTTAAAAATTATAATTTAACCTTTTTATGAAAAGGTGTAACTCTTCATATTAATGAATGGACCATGATGAATGGATATAAATGTAGAGCTGTAATCTTTCGAATAGTCACTTACAACTCTATATAAAAGATTGTTAGTGATGGAACAAATCATTTAATTTTTTGTGGTCTTATAGTAACATTCTTCTATTCTTCCTCTCTATTAAAGTCTTACAATTTTTTCCACCTTTTTCTAACAAACACTAGGGTTTGCGCTAATGCCGTCCGAAATCCGAATAAGCTCAGCAGGATTTTGTCAAGTCTTTTTCTGGACTTGGCGTGATTTTCATGTGTTTATATTATAAAACGTGCCTTTTGCCGTGCATCATGTGTGTTGACTGTTGAGTACAGTGTATCAGGTTCCAATTCTGTATTGAGACTCTGCATTAATTCTTGTCGGTGTCGTGTCGACGGGCGACCGGCTCTGTTTTATCTTTTTCATTTCCTTGCTCTACTCACGTGCCTAATTATATTTGTAGACGTGTTTATAAGACATGTAATCAGTTAATTTGATCTGATTTAAATTTTTACTAACGTATCGATCTAAATTAAAAATAATAATTTAAATTATAGTTTATTTAAATTTGATAATACAAATATATAAATATTAACATGAAATTAGGGGTGTAAATGAGTCGAGTCCGAGTAGTGATGAGCTCGAATCGGCTCGTTAAGAACTCGAATATAGTTCGAGACATTGAGCTCGAGTCGAGTGAGTTCGTAAATATGAAGGACTAAATATGTAATTATACAAGTTATTTTTATCTAGGTAATTTATCTTTTTTTACTATGCCAAGTCAGCATGCAGTAAATTGTGTAGCGGCAATTAACCAAAATAGAGAAATCTAATCATTATGCATGTTTGATATTGTTGCAAACAAATACAACTGATAACAATGTTACTATAGGTTAGGAATTTGGTATGCGGCAAATAACTAAAGCGATAACAACGTAAAATAAGACATGATTTAATGTGGTTTAGCCTTGTTTACCTTCACGGATGAGATAAATGAATAATCTATTATCAACGTAGAGAACACGAAAAGTACAAATGCATGATATCCCATGTAACCCATTATCCGATATATATCCCAAAACCCAGTGTAACCAAAATACTCTTCCAACGTCCCTACAATACCTATCTCTACAACGTACACACAATAATTACAAAGATCCTAAAAAGTGGTTACATCTCTCTATCTCTCGTAATCCTAAAGATTAAATATAGTTTATATTTATAGACCCAAATACTTGGTAACCTATAAACTTTATTCGATAGGATTATTTTTAGTATTGATTAGTTCTTTTCTCTCGGGGTAAGAATGCTGCATGCAATACGACCATGGAGATGTGATGAAAATTTTAAAACAATAGAAAGCTGTCTGTCTTTGATCTCCCAGTTTGGTTTTTCCCATGTATTTTAACAGGGCTAATGGATAGCTTGATTCATTGGCAAAGACCGAAGCTCAATGTTCTTAGCATGATTCTTCTCTTTTGTTCATAGCCTTCATTAAATTAACACAGTGTAATTCCTTATCAATGTCTAAACATGAAGGATAACATTTATTAATATAACAACACTGAATGGGATAAAATATAACCACACAATAGTTATTTAACATCTGCTGAACAGATTACTAATCTTAAAAACCACTCCAAATATTACTTTCACATAGCACTCGGAATAAAATATTTTATAATCTCCTCCGTATGCTGAATTGGATACCCTTTCAACATATTATCCAATTCCTCCGCAAACCTTTCCATGGCTGGTGCTGGCAAACAAATTTCTACCGATGTTCCCACTTCTCCTTTCCTGTTCTTGGCCTGTACAAAAAAGCACATCACCCCTATCGCTTCCGCTGTCCCGGCAAACACTGCCTTACCCCATCCGAAATCCACATCTTTTAATCCCACCTTCGTTAAATCCGATATAAGGAATGAACCAATAACATTCGGGAAATGGAGTCGTTTACCACTAATCACCATTAGAGCTGCCACGGACTTCACATATTCCTCTGTCAAGCTTGCTTTTGCTTGTTTTATTAATTCCACCGCATACCCTAATGGATTCTGGCGAAGATTTTTAACTGTTGTTATTGCTGCCAGAAACACAAAACCGTTCCCATAGTATCCCTGTGGCAATGGAGGTTTGATTTTGGAACTGGCATTAACAACACATAGCATGCGTACCTCTTCGTCGGGGTCAAAAGTTATGGCAAGGCTTCGACATCGCCATAGGAAAGCTGTTAAAAGTTCGAACTTGGTGCAATGGCGGAGGTGGAGAGGGAGGAGCCTACGAAGAAGTGAAACTTCAGCGGGGCCAAAGAAAAAGGAACGTTGAACCAGGTTGTCCAATGGCAAGGAGGTAGTCGTGGCGGTAACAGCGGCTTCCACTTTCATCGTACTCGTGGTGGGTGAAAGTGACTCGTGGCGGGATTCGAGCATCTAAAAGATGCCGTTCCCAAACCGGCGGGATCAAGTGGGTGGCTTCTCCCCGTGCCATTGAAGCCACGGTTGACACGAATTGTTTAAGACCAGGGCCATCACACATGACGTGATTGAGACGGATGGCGAAGATAAAACCACCGCATTTCAGTCGTGTTACCTACTAACCAGTAAACTAATAGTATTAGATTTTGGGAAACTCTATCATGTATAGCACAATTAATTGAAATCTTACAACCTGAATCAACAGCAATGGGCAGTTTAGCATCCCTTCAGAGCCGGGAACATCAAAAAGAAGTTGATCAAAGCCCGGAAATGGTGGCTGAAGTGGATCACCAAACTGTTCAAGGGTAACATCAGCATCCGCCTTTATAAACAGCACGCCTTCACCATTGCAATCCGCTATAAGCTTGCCATTAGCCCCTTCCCTTAGTCTGCCTGCTAATGGATAATAAAGCACCAGGGTTTGCGCTAATGCCATCCTAATGACCTCAGCAGGATGCTTCCCTTCCATGGAAGGTTGATGCCGATAAAAATGGACGAAGGGAACTTGAAACCGAAGACTCGCCTGATCATCGATATCCGATAACAGTTTTTGTTCGCATGGTGTAGGCTTGGCTGGAGCTACAAGTTCAGGTTTACACCGTCGAACAGTAAATGTAAGAGGAATGCTAGGAAGTGTTGCCATGGTACGGGGATGTGACATTAATAGAGAAGAATAGCTAGTGTTGGGTTCATAATTAACTGTTTGAGGTGATTTATATAGGAACCAAAGAGTAGGGAATTGACGTAAAGGATGCTACTTCTGGAAGTAAATGTAATTGATTTATTTCCATGACTTCTACTTTTATGCTACTTCTTGAAGTGTTTTACATTTCATTTACTAATTAAAATGTTGTACCCGAAGTTTGTTTTTTCACGAATGAAACAAATAAGTTGAAATGATAACTCGCATAGCAGGTCGGTATATTATTGTATTCAAATTATTTAATTATTAAATCAAATATTAATAGTTATAAAAAAGGTTTATTAGTAATAAAAATTGAAACTATATATTTTTTCACATAGGTGCATAATATTTTTTTTAGTCCAACTAGGTGATTAACGTTTTCACCGTTAGCATTTTAAGTGTCTGACCATTAATGGCCGTTTAAAAAAAAATTAACCAATCAAAACATGACATGTAGTTTTAGTTTTGATTTATTTTTTTATTTCTTTTAACTTAATTTTTAAAAAATTCTTAAATTTCCCAAAATTCATAAAATAACCCCAAACTATCTAGACCCCAAATTCGACCATTATTGTCGCCGTTCATCACGCTCCGACGACGAAATGAAACTTCTTTCTCTCGTCGAAAGACTTGCTTGTCATTCGTCGTCTAATCAGTCACCATTTGCCGCACATCATTTTTTTCTCCTCTTGTCATTAGGCATCTAGTTTGACAGAAAAATACTTTAGGCACCTATTTAAATATATATATATATATATATACTTTTAGCATTTTTTTTACAATTAAGCCTTTAAAATTTGATATTTTTTAAAATAAAGATTAGATTTCATTAAAGATAAGAAAAATGTACACCAAACAACACCTCAAAGGCTCAAACATAAAGAGAACCCTGAAAACTATGTCCATTAAAAACTTATAAGAAATAAAAATAAAACGTGAACGTCTAAAGGGTGCGAAGAAAGCAAAATATTTCTTTGAATATGACTTTCAATTTTTTAGAAATTCGACAACCATCATCAAAACCCCATTATGTTTTTATCTAATTAGACGTTTATAATTATGTCAAAAAAAGTAAATGCTTATATGTTGATGTAAAAGACGTAATAAATATAATTAATTTTACGATACGTTAATAATTTCGATTATATCAATATATTACTACAAAAAAATCTAACCCACCATAATTACAACCAACATATGTAGTCAGTCTTTTTCTTTGGACTTGCATGATTTTCGTGTATTGATATTATAAAACGTGTCTTTTGCCATTAATTGGAGTCATTTTTCATGTGTGTTAACTGCATTGTTTCATTCAGTTTCCAATGCTGTATTTTTTATTTTTTTGACCAAGTCCAATGCATGGGTTGTCGGTCCTGTTGTCATTTTCATTCACTTGCTCCAGTTACGTAATCATAGACGTAATCGATTCCGTCCATTCAATCTTTAGATTAAATTTTTATTAATGCGTCTGTCTGAAATAAAAATAAATAATTTAAATTTGATAGTACAAATATATAAATATTAATATAAAATTATATTTTAATACTTATTATTTTTAAATAATGAAAATATATATTTAGGCGAAGCCAAAATCAATCTTAATTTTCTAAAATAAATCCAGCTTCGACCTCGCGCAACAAGATACATGAACATCTGTACTTTTAGTTTCGTGTTCTGTCTGTAACATCTCACTAATTGAGACTTGCATAACATTTGTGGATCACGTTACCTTTCTATATGTGGCTGGCTTTTTATTTGAACCTTTTTTATTTATTATTTTTAAATTTTATTGTTTTCAGTTTTTTTAAATGGCATATTTATAAATTCACATGAATTTTTGTCATTTTTTATTTTTTTATTTTTTTAATAATCTTAAAGTGATTATAAGGTCTGTTTATGTATATTCTTAACACTTTGACAATGTACACACTATTCATACAAGTGATTTAAACCCAGATCTCCTAAGATAAACATTATCATCTTTTTCACTTGGACCATTTGTTAGGTTCTTAATTTTAATTTTAATTTTTTTTAATTTTAAAATTTTAAAGTTGCGTTTTTAAAAGAAGTTCATATCTCTATTCAATCTCGAGTCTATCACAATCTTTTTCACCTAAAATATTTATATAATAAAATTTCCATTATTCTATATTAGTTATAAAAAAACAACTTTTACAATTATTGAAATTTATTTTAATGTTTTATGACATGAAATCTTTCTTTTAATTTTTCATAAAGTTATTATTTCTCAACATTTTTTCTAAGGCAGTTTTTTTTCCTCAATTTTCTTATTTTTCTTTTTATTTGAGTTGTTTTCGACGACGATTTTACTGTCGACTGGTTTCGCAAATAAATAAATCTCATCGTTTTGATGAGTGTTTGTGTTGTTTTTTTTGTTTTAGTTTTTTGTGCTTTATTTCAATAGAAATATTTTTATATTTGTTTTTCTGTCAATCTCTTGTTTGTTTTCATGAATGTTTATATGTATATAATTTTCCCAGCTTCTATCTCTGCATCTTTCACAGTTTCTGTAATTTTATAGTTTTACTCTGTCCTAGTGGCACGTATGCATGTATTCATGACAACTATCTCCTTTAAGATGGTCGATGGTCTTATCAATGTTTGATGTTTTTTATGGTTGTTTTGTCGATGTGTCCGGTATTTGCAACGAAGAGTATTGAAGATTTTTTCGAACATTCTGGTCAAGGTTTTACAGTTGATTATTTTTGTTTGAAGATTTTGCACAGTCTTCTATAGTGTGAAGGATTTTGTTTTAATTTTTCATACTTTTTTATGTATTTTATATACTCTGTGCTTTGCTTTGAGTATAACTAGCTTATAATCTTTTCTCTTAAAATAAAATTCAATGATTGTCTTTGTTTCAAAAAAAAATCATAAAGTTGTTGTTTTCGTTATTATTTCCCCAAAAAATTATTTTTCCCCATTATCATTCCCTTAGTCTACCTGCAAATGGATACTAAAATACTAGGGTTTGCGCACATGCCACCCTAATAACATTAGCAGGAGAGGTGGGCCTTTTTATAAACAGCACACCTAGCTAGTGTTTTAGTAATAGTTCAAGGATCGTATCAGATATTAATCATTTTGTTAATGTATCACGTATATAGTTGGTTCGCTTTACTACAGTGATCAAAAGTGTAATAAAGTTTTATAATATAAAACAGAGTAATCTGTCAGTTTTATTTTTTTCGCACGTATTTCAACAGGCGAAGGGATTCATTGGCAAAGACATGAGCTCAATGTTCTTAGCATGATTTATCTCTTTTATAATCTCCCGTGTATGCTGAATTGGATTGCCTTTCAACATATTATCCAATTCCTTCTCAAATCTTTCCATGGCTAGACGTGGCAAACAAATTGGTACTGAAGTTACATTTTCTCCTGTCTTGCTCTTGGTTGGTATGAAAAAGCTTATCACCCCAACAACATTTGCTGGGCCTGCATACACTGCCTTACCCCATCCATAATCGACGTCTTCGAATCCAATTTCGGTTAAATCCGATATACTGTAAGAACCGATAACGTGGGGTGAGAGGAGTTGTTTACCCCGAATTACCATCAAAGCTGCCACTGATTTCGCATATTCTTTTGTCACGCTTGCTTCGACTTGCTTCACTAGTTCCACTGCATACCCTAGTGGATTATGGAGAAGTTCTCGAGCTGTTGTCGTTGCAGCCGGGAAGACGAAGGCATTCCCATAATCTCCTGATGGCAATGAGGCATTGGATCCAGGTCGTAAGTTTGAAACACATATCATGCGGACCTTTTCGTCGTGGCCGAGATTTAGAGCAATGGCGAAGGTGGAGTGGCAGAAGCCTACGAAGAGCCGAAACTTCACCAGGGCCAAAGAAAAAGGAACGTTGAACTACGTTATCCGATGACCAGGCGGTGGCGGTGACAACATTCATGGACGGAGCTATTAAGCTCCTGGGAGGGGCTGCTGCACTCAACTGGGGGAATTTTTTTTTATCTTTTGGTCTTTTATATTTTTTTAAAAAAAATTGTATAATTGTAAATTTCTCCTTTCAGAACTTATATTTTGTCCTTTCACCCTAGATCTTGGTTCCGTCCCTGACAACATCCCCTTTATCGTACGCGTGGTGGGTCATCAGCATATAAGAGATGCCTTTCCCAAACAAGTGAGATCGAGCAAGCGATAGCACCTTGAGCCATTTCTCCCATATCATACACGAAATGTTATAGACCCATACCATCACATATAACATGATTAAAGTGAATAACGATGATAAAATCACCATATTTTAACCGTGTTACCTGTATTAACAACAATGGACAGTTTAGCATCCCATCAGAGCCTGGAACATCATAAAGGAGCTCATTGAAACAAGGGAATGGTGGCTGAAGTGCATCACCAAACTGTTCCAGTGTAACATCAGCATCGACCTCGATAAACATCACACCCTCGCCGGTGCAATCCACTATAAGCTTACCATTATCCCCTTCCCTTAGTCTACCAGCAAGTGGATAATAGAATCAGGGGGTCCCGTCAGGGCAATAGGGGCGCCCGCCCACGCTCAAGAAAATTAAAAGTGTAGTTCTTAATTTTTACGGGTGAATGAAAAAAAGAACCCACTGATAAACATATATATATATAGTTGGATAAGTTTTGAGGGCTCCAATAACAAGTATTAAAAAAATTAACAAGTATTAAAAAAATTAAATCGTAGGAGTATGCTAATATTAATAAATATTGGAGAGAAATCGTGCCCCTAATAATAAGTATTAAAAATAATTCAATTTTTAAGAGTATTCTCTCAATAACAAATATTAAAATTAAATTTTTAATACTTATTATTAGGGATTTAATTTTTTCCACTATTTATTATTGAACATACTCTTAAATTTTTTTTCAATACTTATTATTATAGACGAACTCTTAAAATTTATTTTTTTCAATACTTGATATTATAAATATGTATTTAAATAGAGGTATGTAACGGCAACAGAGATCGTTATACAGCGGTATAGACACCATCCAAAATCACAATACCTGCAACCGTTATGTCCACAATAGCATATGTTATTAAAAATTTTAACAACTACGATACCCGCAATAATAGAAATAACATTTGTTATGTCTGCAACCGTGATAAACGCAATATGACCGAATATACGATCACAACCGCAATTCAAATCTCTAATTTATTGCCCAATTTTTAGGTTCGTCTTAGGGCCGCTAAAATCTCAAAAACGTCCCTGAATAGAATACGAGGGTTTTCGCTAGTGCCTCCCTGATGTCTTTCCCTTGCATGAGAGGATCATTCCTATAAAATTGGATAAACGGAACTTGAGTGCGAAGAGTCTGTTGATCGTCGATGTCAGATAACAACTTACGTTCATGCTGTGTGGGATTAGCCGGCGAATGAAGAAAGAGAAGTTGCATGAAAGAACTAATAAAACATATTTTTAATGTAAATTCTACACTTAATTTACATTAAGTTCTAATATATACGAACATATATTATCTTGTATTTTTTTTGACAAAGATACCATTTTATAATTATCTGTAGACTATTCAAGAAAAAATACTTTATACTATCAATCAAAAATTATTTTGGTTTATTAAAACTTAATTTAAGTTGATTTGAATTTAAATTAAAATATATAAAATATATTGTCAAATACATCCGAAGATTTAAAATTGGTGAAGTGGATTGGCATGTTTAAATTCTCCAATTGTTTTCGGTTCGAGTCTCCATCACACTCTTAATTTCTGTTTTTCAACTATATTAAGTTGTACAAGATATATAATTTTTTTTGTCAAACTAGACCAAGTAATGCTCTTGGTTCATTTCCCTCCCTGGCTTTTATTGAAAGAATGTCTAAATAATTAAAGTTAAACTTATTAATTTTTTTTGAATTATGAATAAATTAATTGAATATGTAAATATAGAGAATTAAATATGTTATTATACAAATTTTAGTAACTATCATACTATCTCTTTAACGGCTTAGTAAATAAATTTAAACGAATATAAAAATAAAGGTCTTTAATATATTTTTTTCTTCTGGCCAGATGTCTTTAACGTCTATAATAAAATATAAATGCATCTAAAGAAAAACTATAAATATATTTAAAAAATATAATTAATAGAAAAAACATTTCACCGCGTGATTTGGGCTGCGTATCCCATATGTTAATTGGGTATTAAAGTCTTTCTCAGTTTTTTATAGACAATCTTTTTAAACGTAATTTAATAATCTTGAATGTAACCCAAGAAGTGGTCCGATTATAAAAATAAAAAAAACAAAAGTTTAAATTACTTTATCTATAAATAAAATATGTATATACTGTTATAAGATTAAGAATATGCATGAACATATATTATTTTGTTCTCACCTTAAAACAATTAAAAAATAATAATCTTGAATAAATTGTATGTTTTCATTTCTAAAATTTTAAAAGGACTCGAAATACATGGGAAAATAGGAATACAGTCATTGAATTTTCAAAAGTTACATAATAGACATTAAACTTTAGTTTTTGTTATAAATTTACAAAAACTAGTCTTATATTTATTATTTTAACAAATGAACATAAACAAACACGAGCACGCTACATTCATTAACAAACGAACACGAACAATAAATTACGTTCATTTAGTTGTTCGTGTTCGTTCATTTGTTCGGTTAAAATTAAACGAACGAATATGAATTTATCCTCGTTCGGTTCATTTACAGGCCTACATACAAGGACAAAGATTCGAGTTTTTAAAATATATACGAACGTAAACGAACACAAACGAACGAACATGAAAAGACTCATGTGATTAAATTTAAACGAACATAAACGAATGAACATATGTGAATAAATTTATTTATTTTAAAATATAGTACTTTTGTTATAAAAATAATAAATATAAATGGATATATGTGAATAAATTTAAATGAATGAACATAAATGAGCGGATTACCGAAGGTTCACGAACGAGCCCTTTGTTCGTGATCGTTCATTTAATTAAACAAACAAAAAATATTATTCATGTTCGTTCGTTTAATAAATAAATAAACTTTCTGTCTAACAGTTCACAAGCGGTTTAGTTCGTTTACGGCCATACTTGTACGAGGAAAGACCCCTTGTGTTGTAGTTATGGTAGTTAAATTTAAATCTTAATATTTTTATTTTTGAATAGATAGTTATTATTATTTTAACTAAATTTAATCTTAATATTTATCCAATTTTATCCATTCAATTTTCCATATAGTTTTAAACTTAAAATTACAATGGCTAGTGATTATCGATATGCAAACTAGTTGAATTATTAATTGAATCTATTTTTATTCAATGCAAAATATTTTATTTTACTTATTTTGATGTTGTAAGCGGCTCTTCAATTGGATTTTTAAGTATCTAATGCATCTTATGTTAGTATTTGTTTGTTTTTTTGTTGCCCTTTCGATTTTCCAAGGCTTTGTCTTGATTAATTCGGGCCAACTCGTATCGCATACTTAACTTTGGTGGGTGAGTTTCCTAGCAGAGATTTTCTGCATACACAAGGTCTCGAACTCGAGGTATGCTTAAGCGATACCGAGTTGCTTACCCTCGGACCAACCCCCGTTAGTTTAGTATCTATTTTTTTATCCTTTGAAAATACATATACACCTTGCAAACAAGTTGTTTGAACCTATATTTCCTAAAGATAAAAACAATTTTTTTCGCTTGGACCACTTAAAAAGTTCTCACTAGTTAAAAATTTATTTCGTCGCGTTATATCCAATGCATTTCTTAATAAGTTGTTTTAGTTAACACTATACATAAAAATAATTATAGTCTTTGGTTTAAACATTATATCAATAATTATTTTTATCACATTATATTTATTTTAATTGTTGTTTTTTTAATTTAATAACAAAACATTGCTATCTAATCAAAATTTTAAAAAATATTGATAAATAAATAAAAATAAAATTTAAAAAATATTATGTAATAAATTAATGAAAATCCCATATTTTTTGATAAAAGAAAGGAAAATACTTTGATACACAACAAACCTTTCAATTTTAGAATTTAGGGTTTTAGGTTAGGGTTTAGGGGTTTAGTGTGTAGGGTGTAGAATTTAGAGTTTAGGGGTTTAGGATTTAAGGTTTATATTTTAGGGTGCTAAGATTTGAGATTTAGGTTTTAAACTTTTTAGAAAGGTTTTGTAAATTTTTTACACAACTTATGTATTGAAATATAAGCCAAAATAATAATAATAATTTGTTTTTTTAAAAATAACTTCATAAAAATAAAAATCAGAATAAATTCTAGTATCATTAGAAAAGTATTTAAATGTTCCCAATCTTGATCTTCGGTTTGTCATCGTTGTCATCGTCTTCATCAACCATGAAGTTTTAAAAAATAAGATTATAAGATAGTATCTGTTCATACATATTTTAATCTTTAACGATGTACATACACCTTGCAGGCATTGCGATGGAATCCGAGTCTTTTAGGATGAAGATCATCCGCATTTCGACTAGGACCACTTGTTGGGTCTTAATCGTTGATATTATTAAATCAAATTGAATTAAAATTATAAGATATAAAATTTTATAAATTAAGATTTTAGACACAATTTTGTCAGATTCAAATTTTCGCATTACATGTGACAAACATATAACTTGAAACTTTAATCGTTGCGGACTAAAGCCCAATTAATTTAATTCGGGGAAGCTTTAGGGCCCATAAAATCTGATATTAATTGGGCTAAACCCAATGTGTTAAATTGAGTGAGTTTTTCTAGCCCATTGCATTGCAAGCCTATTTTCTTTAATTCACAATAGTATGGGCCATATTCATTTTTCAAACTAAAGTTGAAAAATAGTATTCACTCAAATAATTTTCATTTTATTTAGGGCCCATAAAAATATATTAATTATTTTATTTTAGTAAATTATTATTTGAATTTCAAGTATTTTTCATATGTTATGTATGTTTTATGTTTTAGAGTTTGTGACCATTTCTATCAATAATATTATCTTTAATGTCCAAACTTAGGTTCTTTTCATAGGTGTCATTTGCTTTGCCATTAGCATCAAATATTTTTTCTATAAATTTCCAATACTTTAATATTAATAAATTATTCTAAAAACTGACTTCTTTTTATAATCAGTACAAACATCATAAATTAAAATTGTATCACGGGTAAAACATAAAAAATTTATATTAATACTCATTTAATTATTAAAAATAAATTATTTAAATATATTATTTTAATAAAAATAAAAGCAAACATGTAAAATTATATGTGCGCACATATATATAAGACAATTATTTGATGCATCGTGAACGAAAAATTTAATTTCACAAGTACCATAAAAATGATGTCATGTGCCTCTGAAATATATCTGATAAATTTTAAAAATAAATAAACAACACACTTGTCATCGTCTTAATGATGCCTATGAAATTTTTTATACCAAAAATATGCCAAATAATAATCCAAAAAATATGAATTCGTACATAGATATATATACATACGTGTGTGTATGTGTGTATATATATATTGATAGAGTTTTCCAATATGAGATTGAGACAAGACTAACCCTATATTTGGATTGGAGTGAAGGTGGGAAAGGAAAGTATATAATCAATTTACTATATATTGAAAATTATATACCCAATCACATATAACAAGTAACAACATAAAGATCAATTGTTTTACACTCATACAAAACATATAATTATGTAACTCATTGAAATGAGTCCTACATGTTTTAATTTCTTTCTCTTTTTTTTAGAAAAAAAACTATTTAATGATTCGAACCCTAAACATATCGAATATCGTCACCTGAAAATGATCATATAGACTACTACATAGCTCTCTGTATCCATCAAATCTACAAAGAAGATGAAATGAGAGTTGATTTACGTCCACTTGGCTTTCCCTCTAACATAGCATCCAGTTCTTTCACAAACATTTCCATAGCTTGGGTTGGCAATGTAATTGGTAGCACAATCCCAGCCTCTCCCTTCTTGTTCTTGTATGGAATCAAAAAGCTTGCCAATCCAGGTATTGGCCCTACTCCACCCTTAGCTGGACCACCATACACTGCCTTACCCCACCCGAAATCCGCATCTCGAATCTGGCACGTGTTACGTCCGAGACTAGGTAAGATCGGATGGTGGTAAAATGTGGTCGACCCTTGATCACCATTAAATCTGCTAGTGATTTCATGTATTCTTCCGTTACAATGTTCTTAGCTTGTTTCACGAGTTCTAATGAATATCCTAATGGGTTTTGACAGAGTTTCCCGGCTTGCGCTATTGCTACTGGGAACGCGAATGTGTTCCCGTAATACCCTGAAGGTAATGGAGGATTAAACTTGGAACGCGCATTTACGTTGCATATAATGCGCACCTCTTCCTCGGGATTAGCTTGAATCGCAATGGTTTGACAACGCCATAAGCAAGACGTCAAGAGCTCAAAAGTCGAACACTTACTAAGGTATTGTGGTACAAGTTTACGAAGTGCTGAAATTTCAGTGGAGCCGAAGAAAAAAGGACCGATGGACCATGTCGTTGTAGGGGACAATGGTTCCCTCTACTTCGTCATATTCACGATGTTTACATGTGACTCTTGGTAGATCTCTAGCCGATAGGAGATGTCTTTCCCATACTGGTGAGATCGACGGGACGATTCAACCGCGAGCCATTCTCCTACAGCTGACATGAATTGGGATAAATCGGTAGCGTCTCTCATAGTATGGTTGAGACTCAAAGCAAAGATAAAACCACCGTATCTTAATCATGTTACCTGTTAACCAGTATTATTAAATCAACAAAATTAACGTGTAGAGATAAATATAAACATCATACCTAAGTATGACATAAAAATCATATATGTAATTCATAAAGTCTATTTACATTTATTATTTTTAATCATAAAACTTTGTAATAATTTCTCCAAATAAATAGAGTTGGGGAAAACAGTGTGAGAATCCGAATATGTGGACCGCTGCTCATTTCCGCGACAGTAAAAAAAAAAACTAATGGGACCGAACTGCATGCGACTCGTGCTTTTGTATGTTTCCATTGCCCTTTTCTTTTCTTTTCCTTTATATAACGCAATATACGTGGAGGAAAATTTTCCTTAATTGCAAGCTTGGCATACATCTTTGAAATTTATATTTGGATCCAAATGTGAACATACTGGTTTCAAAAGAAAAAAATAATTTTTTTGTCGCGCTAAATCGGTTACATGCTGATATTTTTGTCAATTTTTTTAATTTTAACTTTTTATTATATAAAATTTATTATTGATAAACATATGAAAAAATATATTTTAAATACCTCTAATCATGTAATTTTTAAATATATATTTTATAAATTTTAATTAATTAAAAAATTTAAAAAAATATATTTAACCAGAAAAATATAAACATGTGATAATTTTTTTATCAACAAAGTATTAATTTATTACATAAAAAATATTGAAATATAACAACAAGTGTTGAGTATAATAATAAGATATATTATGCTATCAAGAAAAAGAGTAAATACGTATTATTTTCAAAATATATATAAACACTTGTATTTACTTAACCCGAAGCATCTTATCTAAATTTTCACATATTATTCTAAGATTACTTTCTTTCTTGATCAAATGTTATTGAGTATCAATAAGGTATATTACGCTATCAAGAAAAAGAACATATATTTAAAGTTTATAAATAATATTATTGATAGTAGAAAACTCTAAATATAGAATGTAAAACGAATTTGAAAGACATGAATTTAATTTTAAAATATCCATTAGCAATTTAGTAAAAGTGAAGATTCAAATTAAGGGTGAGTAAAATTCGATTCGACTCGACTCGACTCGTTTTAATTAGACTCAAAATTTTATAAATTTGACTCGAAAAAAATTCAAATAAAATTTGAGTTGTAAAATAAAAATTTGAATAACTCACAAAATTTAGTACTTAGTGGATTTATTTTTAAGTTAAAATTATAAAATTGGAATTTTTTATGATATATATATTAATGTTATATAAAAATAAAAAAAATATTGCAACAAATGAAAAAAATATACAGAAAATATTTATAAAAATATAAATCTTATATGATTAGAAAAGTCATTTAAATTATAATCAAACCGTTTTAGCCGGTGATAAATAATTACAATTAAATTTTTTAATAAGATCACATAACAATATTTATTTTGTTTTCAAAATTTGAATAAAATTTACACATACGTTACATATAACATTACTCAAATTTAAATCACCAATAGAAAAAATAAATTATTATAAATTTAATTCAATTCACATTATTAACACTTTGACTTAATAGAAAGATAACTGCAAAAAAAAATTAAAATTTTGATTGAATAATTATGTTGGACTAATGATTTTTTAAAACAAAGTGACGTTCTCTATATTGTTCAAAAAAAAAGTGACGTTCTCTATAGTGATGAGAAAACTTTTTTCCAATATAATTTAAGTGTAGGACCATGCTTTTAATATAATTTATATTACTTTCAATGTATACATATATATAATTTATATTAAACCTGGCATAATTATTCTAATCAACACATGTCATTTCAGACACCTTACAAATAATATTATTTAAATTTAAATCAACAAAAAAACAACTAATTATAAAAAATAATTACGAACACCTTAAAATTTAGGGTAAAATTCACAATGGCCATTGAATTTTGTTAAAAAAATAAAACGTTTAAAATATTACAAAATAAAAATCAAAATATAATTTGTACCAAAATTTAATTGCTATTTTATAATATTTAAAAATTTAATTATCGTTTTATTTTTTAACAAAAATCGTGAAACGAAATTTTACGTAAAAATTTAATATGAACTGAAGCACTATTAAAAACACGAATAATTATGAAGCCAAACCATAGGGTTATTTGATTGGTGGGCTTTGTCTGTCGTTTTTTTTTTCTTTTTCAATCTTTGCAACAACAGAGATTAATGTTTATTTTGTGAATATTAGATTTTTTAACGTATAAACTATATTATTTATAAAAATACATACATTTATACTCATAAGCATGTGTATATCTATATTTTATAATTATTGTAATCAATATCAATTATTCTAAGTATTTATGCTTACAAAATACTGATCAGATGTATTATTTATTCAAAAAAAATACTGAGATGTATTGTAGAAATATAAGTACTAAGAGTCTATGTTACTGGATTTCTTTTGCTTTTTTTAATATATACCGTATCGAATACTTATATTTAAAATATTTTTTAACATGTGTTTATAAACGTTATCCGTAAAATAATGGAAAACTTGAAAAACAAAATTTGTAATATTCACGTTGGACTTATACATATATCCGAAACAAATGCCAAAATATCATTAAAATAAATATATAATCTTGTAATTGAATAAATAGTTAAATATTATGTAAAATAAGTACCTGAATAAGTATCAAAGGACAATCCAACACACCAGTAGAACCCGGAACATCATACAAAAGTTCCTCCAGACAAGGAAATGGTGGTTGAAGATCATCACCAAATTGTTCGAGCGTAACATCAGCATCCGCTTCGATAAACATCAGACCTTCAGCGTTGCAATCAACCATCTGCTTCCGTTGAGGTCCTTCTCTTAACCTACCAGCAAATGGGTAATAAAACACGAGGGTCTGTGAAAGTGCCTCTGGAATCACCCTGACGGGATCTTTTCCTTGCATGGAAGGATTTTGTCGGTAAAATTGGATAACCGGGATTTGAAAACGAAGACCTTCTTGGTCATCGATATCGGATAACAGTTTGTATTCATGAGGGGTAGGCTTAGCCGGAGCTATCAGTTATGGTTTACGTCGACGAACCTTGAACATTAAGGAAGTAGAAGAAGTTGCCATGATACCAAAAGAGTGGGAATAGAGTAGGACTGGTTTGATTGTTAAGGGAGTGTTGGTTTGGGGGAGTGCTTGTTTATGACTGGCATTTTATAGGAAGAAATGTACAGCCATTTTCTTAATGTTGTCGCAACAGTATTTTAGTGAAAGATATTCAAAGAGATGAGGGAAAAATTCATATATATCTCAATTGGATCGGACCAAATGGGGGTGGTTGAGAAGTTGCATTGTGGTGATGGTAAAAGAGGAAAAAGTATGGCCCTGAATTTCCACGCAGAATCTTACTTCACTGACCCTTTCAATCGGTTGGACTCACTCATATTTGACAACTAACTGATATTGGATAGTTAGTCGTAAATTACGTTAGTTGATATTAGATTGAATTAGTTAATTGCATTAATTAATTGTATAAAACTGTTTAGTAAAATTAACTGATAGCTTGTAGTTATTTGTTGATTTATAAAAAGCAAAATGACTTATAAATATATGATTATGGATGAGTCTACCATGTGCGTCAAACACCGCTGAACATCACTAATGTTGAACACTGCTGAATACCATTAAATTAATTAATAAAGATAAAAAATCTTAAGGACTCAACATAAAATTATAAATTATTTAAAATAAAACTTTAATTAAATTATTTTTCATATACATTATATATTTTAATTTTTTTAAAATAATTGGATCAAATACTAATTTTAGTCAATTTAAAAAATAAAAACCCTAAACTCAAACATCTAAACCCTATAGAGATCTAAAACCAATTTTCAATAAACTGACTCAATCCATTCCCGCATCTGAAACAGAAGAACTGAATACTGGAGGAAAAAGGTCCCAATCAAAACAAATACCTTCCCCCAATTCGAAAAAGTTCTGCAATATCATAAAATTGTCCATAAATATCGCCACAAATTGCTTTTTTCCATTAATATTTCCTTTGCCTTGTCACGTAATGCTTTGACCTAAACAAGGTAACATGAAAACAGAGTTACTAACAGCTCTATTCCAACAGCGATAGTTTTAGAGTTTCGAGTTTAGGGTCGGGGTTTCCGAGAGTGACATCACGCGCGTCAACTGGATCGTCTTGGACTGATCTGGACCGTTAGATCAAGACTTGATCCAACGGCCAGGATGACGGCGGTTGCAAGATAAAGATGGGGAGTTAGATTAAATTCTAGGGTTTTTGGATATTAAAGGGATTAGGCTGGCCAGTTGTGCCTTTATGTATTTAATTTTTGGCCTTGTAATTTGAACTAGACATTTAATTTGGGCTTTAATATACCTTTTTATTTTATTTTAATTTAGCCTAATAGTATTAATAACAATAATAATAGTAATAGTAACAATAATAACAATACATGCGTACACACATATAATATACGTACATACAAATTAATATATACACATGCAAACACCTACACGTATGCCTACATATACACATACGCATAATATTTACAAAACCTACATACACACATCATGCAACATTATCATATATATATTATATGCGTTTAAACACAAGCATATACATTTGTTCATATATATTATACGTGTGCAAACAATGCATGTACAAAATATAAACATACATATGGTACACATATACCAACACCTACACACATACACATACATAATATGTATAATACGCATGCGCTTACACATATCACACACATATTTTACACACATTAATCACATATATATAGTAAACATATAATATAACATGTATACATGCAATAATAATTCCCCATTAATTATTATACTTATATATTAACAATATTTACAAACCGGATAAAAATGAGCGATTACATTGGGAAAATTATCATGTTGGTCCCTAAAATTTTCCCAACTTTTCACTTTGGCCACCAACTTTAAAATTTTACGTTTAAATCACTGGACTAAAACCACTAACTTTTGATTCTTTACGTTTTAGTCATTAAACAAAATTTGAGGTATTACATGCTGCCATTAAAACACATAATAAATACCAATAAATATTGGTAACATTCCCCTTTTCTTATAAAAAAACACATAATAAATACTAATAAAGATGATTTATAAGTTAAGGATACTCGTAACCAACTATCAATTGGTCCACTGAATGCAATAAACGAAGTTGAAAGGATCACCTCACCGTAAATATTTGTAGCACTCAATTCAAATTTATCTACTAATAACCCGAACATCGATAATTATATTAAAAATACGTATTTATGAACTCATTAAGTTGTCGCAGTGAAAAGTGAGTGTTATTAACCTTATGAGACATGAGTTCGAGCAGCTTGTGTTCACAGTATATTGTGCATTTTCAAAAGGGTAAAAAGCAAAAGAACATATACCATCATGTGATCACATTAGAATATTAAAAAAATGCAATATACAACTACATTTAAAGGGATAGATATTATAATTTTACACATATTTTCATTAATAATACGTATAATGTATTAGATGAATTTTAATTTTATTAATTTATATATACATATATATTACTCCTTCGTTTATCACCCGTTCTGGGTATATTTTGTTACCTTTATAATTTATCATCATAGTTTTTTTGACATGACATATGCTAATTATTTTTATAGGTTATGCGTCGTGTTAGTGACAAAACTATGCAGTGAGGGAAGGAGTTTTGTACCATCTTTAATCAATCGATAATTTTAATTTTCGCTAATTTAAATACGTGTCAAATAAAATTTTATCATTTTTAGGGATTAAAAATGTATTATAGCTTTATTAATTTTTTATGTTAGGCAATTTTAATTTCTCGCTTGATCTAACTGTGGTTTTATCCTTAGTTATGTTTCAATTTATTCATGTTTTGTATGATTGATATTGTTAAAGAGTTATCTATAAGTACAATTTTTTAAAATAAATTTTTTTAATCTACATATTCATTTTTATGACATTGACATCAATACTCAATCACTTATAATTGAAAGATGCGATAATAACTGTCAAATCATATTTTTAATATTAAAGTTTCTTTTGTCATTGATTTGGCAAACGGTAGTTGAGCTACAAATATATTAACAAAAATTAGAAAATTTAACTACTAACAAACGCTTGTTTATGCATTAAAAATGATAGGAAACACCCATTCACAATTAAAACAAAAACTGTTTAATAAAAAATAATGGACAAATATCTGTTTAATTGCTAAACACAACTAAAAACAAGACGTAAATCATCTCATCACAAAGCAAATGAGAATAGATTTCATGATAACCTTGAGCTATCTAAGCTAATTTCATTAGTTTTTTTTTTTTGACTCACCTATCAGTACTTTACACTTCAAAATAACAAATAAAAAGGTATAAAAGTAAAAGAAGGTATCGAAAACAGTGACTTTAATTTGTCTCTTACTCGCTTCTCCCTTTCCTCGACCGACATCGTAGTTGTTTATCTAAACTCTAAACTCGTTTATAAAAATTAAATATTAAATCAGCTATACATTAACATTTGTCTTGTTTGACAATTAGCTAATAACTGATAGCTAATTGTATTAGTTAATTTGATTAGCGGATTGTATTAGTTAATTATATAAAAATATTTAGTAAAATTAACTGATAGCTGATAGTTATTTAATAAGCAAAATAACATGTAAAGACATGATTAATTGATTATATTCTATACTTGTTTGTATAGTTTATTAGTTATCAATATTTTGTATATATTAATATTAATTAGATTGTGAAAAATAATTTTTTAATATAAAATTACTAAGCATATTTGATAGATCTTTATATTAATTTATTATTTATATAATTATTTTTAATATAATTTAATTAATTATTAAATTTAAATACAAATAAAAATGTGTGAGAGTAAAAAAACAAAAAATATTAGTTTACAAATATCACAATAAATCCGTGAAGTGGATAATTAAAATCAAAAATGTTAAGTTTTGGTTATTCAGAGAATTTTATAATTGTTAAGGGTAAAAGGATTTTATAACTCATATGTTAAAACTTTTATAATTTCAAAAAGCTCATATTAACAATTTTTTCAAAATTAGAAGTTTTTATAATTTCAAAAAGCTCCTATTAATAGTTTTTTCAAAATTAGAGGTTTCACCACAATCCGCTATTCTAATCCGTTATTCACCAAACATTCAAATTAACGAATTTAACCAGTCAAACTTCTAATATTAGATCAAACATTTAATTTTAGCTCAAATCGCTATTTATCAAACATGACCATTATATTCAATTGAGAGATTAATCTATTTTGACAAAGCGACCATATTTTAATTAATTTAAAATATATTTCTTCCCAAATAATTTCATCAAAATCAAATTACAAATTCTTTATTCAAAATCAATTAAAATCCAATTGATATCGTCTTAAGATACATAGAATCGTATTAGCCTTTTTTTTCTTCTTCCTTTTTTTGTGAGGAAATCCAACAATACATTCTCCAACGTAATGAATGGGGTATATAAAACGATACCAAATACATCGTATACGTACAGATGTACCGCAAAATAAAGGACAAAGTTTAGAGTAAATTATATTAGAGGTCACTTAAATTATTAGTAAAATTATAACCGATGCATTCAAATATTAAAAGCTATAATTGGGTCACTCAATTAAAGTTTTAGTTACAATATAGCTCTACAAATGAACATAAAAAAAGTTTGGTATAATAACAATTTTAATCATCAAAATTTATATATTCTATCAAATTACTCCTAATTTAAAATAATTAAAAAAATTTAACCCTTTATATTTTAAAAATATATCAATTTAATTATTTTTCTTTTCCCAAATTACTTGTATACACTAATACTAGAGTATTTCATTTTTTTTGAATAAAAAAAATACTCCAAAGGAGTTATCTTACTACAGGAGAGTGTGAATCATTGAGAAGAAGAGAATAAATCTCCAAGGGTGGATCTTCTAGAAAAGCAGTAGTGAAACAAGATTGATCAACCAATTTAGCAAGCTTGTTCGCTGGCATATTACCGCTCATCGGCGTCCATATGAGTTTCGTGACCCAGTTAGGGTCCAACAATTGTCATTATACAATTAATCTAATAAACAAATATAAAAATATTTATTATTATTATTTTATTTTAGATTTGTAATTATTTTCTACATTAAATAGATTTGTAATCATCATCTACATTAAAATTGAATTCATTGAAATATGTTTAAATATATTTATGAAAACATTCGTGTTTTAGTTACTACTATTATATTATTTTTTACAAAAAATCAGGTATTTCATATTATTATACAATTTTTTTAATAATTTCACAAATTTTTAATGACTTCATTATTTTCTTTTTATTTTAAAATAAGCTTTTTAAGTTATTTTTTTATTAAACATATTTAAAATATCAAATTTTGTATAAACTCATGTTACCGCTAGACTCAAGTAGGAACGATGATGAGTGGTGAAGAACAAATAATTTAGGATAAGAATACTGACTAAATTGATATATATATATATATTTAAATATGAAGGGTTAAATTTTTTGAATTGAGACTATTGGTAGAATATATAAATTTTGAAGATTAAAATTGTCATCATACCAAATTTTTTTTGGATTTCTGTTTGTATTTTAACGAATGAGTGACTCGATCGTAACTAAAACTTTAATTGAGTGACTCAATTATAACTTTTTAATAATGAGGTGACCCAAATATAACCTTAATGATAATTGAGTGACTTCTAATGTAGTTTACCCTAAAATTTAAGGAAAAATCGATAACACTAATTTTACAAAAATAAATAAAAATAATTAATTAAATAAAGAGAAATAAAACACTGTATACTGTTTCAACGCCAGTCAGTCCCAAAAAAAATCTAAAAAGAGGTAAAAAAACTCACATCGGAAGGTAGAAAGAATCACGGTGCCTGCCAATGTCCTCAGACTAAAAGCTCTCTGTTTCTATCTATTTCTTTCAACTTTTGATCATTCTTTTATCGCAATAATTTTCTGCAATCTAAGTGTTTGTTTTTTTTTTCTTGCATGTTTTGGGTTTTATTTATAATCTATGAAAAACTTCGATCGTTTTATATCATCTATGGATCTGCCTGGGATTCCAGTTTTCTGATTATTCTGTTTTTAGACTTTGAATAAAAACGAATTTTAAAAAACAAAGAATGGGATTTGAGTTAGCTGGTGGGTTCTTTGGAAAATAACTAAAGTTTCAATCTTGGCTTGGAAGCTGCAATTCGATTGCTGATAAAGTTTGGGGGTTTTCTTGCTTTTACGCGGTGTTTTTGAGTGGTTTCTGCTTTAATGGAGCTATTGGGGATAATTGTAAAATCTGGGTTTTAGAGAACTTTGATTCTTTCTAGTGGATTGTCATGGACGAAGTTGGTCCTAGTAATCAAGGAGAGCCTCGGAGGACAACAGAATTGGGCTCCGATGAATTCTCTGCGATGCGGTGGAGGCCAAGACAGCTGGTTTTTAGGCCGTATTCAACTAGAAACGAAGCTGATAGAAAACTGCGTGTTGTTGTCCGGAGGCCTGTAAGTTCCCTTTCCTAATTGTCTGTTAGTTTTTAAGTTTGAAAGGTATTTCTTTGGCTTGTTGAGATGTGTTGAAAACTTAGGAGCTTTTGAATTGGGTTTCAGTTTGAATTGTTTTGGATTAAGTGATATTCAGCTGGTTTTAGTTGTGGTTTCATTAGTTATTCTGTTTAGCATAAGGAAAAAGGAAAACATATAAGCAATGTTGAGGTCAGAAGAGACAGTCCCTTATTGTCTCCATGTGCAGGGGTTAAATCTTAAATGTTTCACTAGTTGCAAATACATTTTTATAGAAAGCTTTGAACGTGTCCGGGAATTCTACTCTTATTTTGGTTAATATAATGTGCCATGCCTGTATGCTTAAGCAGTGTAGGTGGTCAAATTGGATCCTGATAGAACAACACAATGTATTGGTGCTAATTTGAGCATAGTGAGATTACCGAATTGGTTTTAGATCCCACATTCTTGCTGTATTGTCAACATTTATGTTTTAATGTCCAAATATGTTTGTCATTCTCATGTTGGGTTGTTAAGTCCTTACCATTATAAATCTTCTCCTAGTTATTTAATGATCTATTGTCAAATACGTCTATTTTCCTTGTGCAAATGTTCTCCATTCTTGCAGTATTGTCAACATTTATGTTTTAATGTCCGAATATGTTTGAAAAAATAAGATTAATCAATAAATAATTAGCACTGAATTTTGTACTCGAAAACTATATTGGCATATTGCTTGATATGAAATATGAAATAGATCCTGCTTGGATTATTGATCTTTTTCTATTATGTTTTACACCCAAGAAAAAATAGAAGAAAAGGCAAAGGGAACTGTTTCAGGGTGCATGGACTCATATAAGGCAAATCTTTGTGCTGACATGCAGCTTTAACTGTGCAGTTGGTGGCAAGACTGACAAAGGACATAATTGAGACATACCAAATATGCAACTCACAATTTAAATATTCAGAAGAATTGAATCCAAAGCGGTTTTTGACAAGCCCATCTGTTGGTGTCCTCAATGATGGCTATGACAATGTGAACTCAGATCTTATTCTAACAGTGAACTTTGTCTTGATAAATTTAGAAACACAGCGAAGGTTTGTTACTACTTTTTATGATCCTGATAATGTGAACTATATTTTTTAAGCATTTCCTGTATTTTCTTTGTGAATTGACCTCACATGTGCATTTTGGATTTTCTTGATGGTGAATAAAGGTTGTTGTTCTTATTCTTTTGCTAAAACTTCCATTGTTCTGCTGATGGTAATTTGTGGATCCCAAACTAAAATTGACAACCTTTTTGAATTTGATGTGTCAGATATACAGATAAGTTTTAAATGTATATTTGTTTCTATTCATGTGGTTAGCTCATCTAAGCCATGAAAAACACATGCTTGGTTTCTGGCTAGTGAACTTTGTATTTGGCATGTTGGAATTAGTTGTACATCAGTCTAAATATGGAGTTTTGGGGTTGCCAAGCTCAGGTAATTATTATTATTATTATTTTACAAATTCAAACTGCAATTCCTCCCTTAACCTTTCTCCTTCTTCAGATTTTCAGTTTTAAAATTTTAATCTCTTTGTTGAGCTTGTCTCTTTCGACTTAAATCTAGCACCAAAGAATACTTTTTTGTTTCTGTTTCTTTGCAACCCCAGCAAAATGCTTGTTCTTATATCACAGTTTCGGGGTACTGAAGTAGAATTTTTTAGAAATGGATTGGCATTGAGGTTGGGGCTTGGGTAGGAATTAGACTGCATTGGCTCTATAATTGATGGGTAAAATGCCAGCTGAAGCCTGATTTATCTCAGCTCAAGCATGGTTAGCCAGACAAGTTATTTACTCGGGGGAAATCATAATATCATATAGTTACTGTATTAAACATGTAAGAAACCAATTCCAACTTCAGTTTAGTGTCTGATTGTTTGATGTGCTGGGTATTGTTATATTTCATCAAATGACAGGAGAAAACTTTAACTAAGCTGAATGACCATTTTGGCCTATTCAAATACAAGTGAACTAGTTATTATTACTGTTACCATTATTAGCTTGTTTATGCGGTTGTAGAAGAAAACTGTTTTCAAGTTTTATGCTCTGAACTGGATTTTTTTGGCTTTCCTGAGTATGAAAATATTACATGTTATATTACATATCCTGAGAAAGTGTGGTTGCACTTGACTTGCATGGTTCAATACTATATCACATATGTTGCCTGTGTATCAATTTTGTTTTTCTGCTTTATGATGCACCGAACTTGTTACTTAATGCAATTCAAATTATCAATTGTGAGAAACAAAGGACAAAGACAATCCCATTCAAATAAAATTAAAAGAGGGAAAAACTAAAAAAGAATGAACATATATTTATTCATGAAGGATCTGGCTTTTGGCAGCTTCATGGTTGTGTTAATGTAGCTTAAAACTATTTCTGGTTGTCTATTCTCATTTAAAATAAGCTTGTTGAAGGAAGATTTTACTCATATTTCAATAATTTTATGTAGATATATTGTCAAAGATGTTCTTGGTCATGGGACTTTCGGGCAGGTTGCTAAATGCTGGGTTCCTGAAACAAGCAGTTTTGTTGCTGTGAAGATAATTAAAAACCAACCTGCTTACTATCAGCAAGCACTGGTTGAAGTTTCTATTTTGGCAACGGTGATTTTCTTAGAGCTGTATATCTCCTTTAAAAATACCAGTTGCGAAGCATCATTTTGTTTGCTTTAATTGTTTACTTTTTGCAGCTAAACAAAAAGTATGATCCAGAAGACAAGCATCACATTGTCCGTATTTATGATTACTTTGAATATCAACATCATTTGTGCATTTGTTTTGAACTTCTTGATACAAATCTGTGAGTAATTTTTATTGTATTTCAATGAAAGAAGATTCATCATTGTTAATTTCTTTTAATCATTAGATACACTTATAGGTTTTGCAGCTTGTTATTGACATTTTCCCCTGATCTAGGTATGAACTCATCAAGATAAATCATTTCCGGGGTTTGTCATTGAGCATTGTTCAGCTGTTTTCAAAACAGGTGTTTGCAGTTTGCTTATAGCTGAACTTGGTTTGAACTGAATAACAATTGGACTAGCTGAAACATCTGCTTCCAGTTGTCTTTTGACTTCATACTGACCTTCTGATTTTATTTAGATTCTACGTGGACTGGCTTTATTAAAAGATGCTGGAATAATTCATTGTGATCTTAAGCCAGAAAATATTCTTTTATGCACAAGGTGAGTTGCTTTTTCAAAGATTATTCCAGATTAGGAACTTATAATGTATTTTATTTTTGGTGAAGTTTGAATATTTCTGCCCTGGAAATAACAGTGTGAAGCCAGCTGGAATTAAAATAATTGACTTTGGATCAGCTTGCATGGAAGAACGGACTGTTTATTCCTACATTCAGGTTTCCACCTGTAGCTACTACTTTCATGCTGTTCATTCTTATCATGCTCAGGAGGGTCTTACAGCTGCACTTTCGTCTTTTTTCTGCAGAGCCGATATTATAGATCTCCTGAAGTTCTTCTTGGATACCAGTATCCTTTTGGCATGAATTTATGGCCTTATTATTTTCTATCTATTGATTTTGCTTACTGGTTGTGTCTTTTGCTGGATCATGGTGTTTTTCCTTGTAGCATCTCTTCTCATGTTCAATGTCTTTATGAATGGAATTTTGATGAATAAATGAATAAACTTCAGCAGAACTTCATTTGACCTGACCAATCCTCAGGTTTAAAATGAACCTCATGAGTTCAATTATAATGTATAAAAACTGAACCCAAACGTCACTTGAAATCCATAATCATGGAACCTGACCTATGGTGTGGATTTTGACATGATAGTTCCTGGTTGATCTCACAACTGTCACTTCAATTTATTGTGTTTTATACTCCATGTTGAATAATATTTTATTATTGTCTACCTTCTTTGACCCTTTTTATTTGTCTTCTAACATGATTCAAGGTATGTATAATTGCTGTTCGATATGTTATAACATTAAAGATTTCTTATACCGGTTTTGACAACCCCATTTAACTCTTCCTACTCCATTAGATTTGACTTGTTTGATGCTTGAGTTAAGCATTTAATGTTTAGTTTCACATTGGCTAGATTGTTCAAAACATTGCTTTTGGCTTGATATGTTTTTGGCATGTTCAGTTCTTTGGTAATAATTTTTAAAAATGGGTTTTCAAAATTATGTTCACTGGTTGTGGTTCATTATTGTCTTTTATAATTAAAGAACTTAATTCCGATTTTTGTGTATATGGTCAGGATTGTTCGTTTTAGTTTGAACCTTGATTCTTTTCAGATATTCAACAACAATTGACATGTGGTCCTTTGGCTGCATAGTCGCTGAACTGTTTTTAGGGCTGCCTTTATTCCCAGGTGCTTCAGAATTTGATCTTCTGAGGCGAATGGTTAAAATACTGGGGTATGGCTCTTGCATTGGCTAGGACTAACTTTTTCTCTGTATTTCTAGGCATCATTTTTTTGATATGGTACAGAGATAACTGCTTAGGTGTTTTTTTTTTTGTCCAAATGTGAAAAGTTGTATAAGTAGTCACTTATCATCAATTAACATGTGTGATTACCAAATTTCACTCTTGATGTCCCTTATTTTTTTTGTTAATCTTAGAAGTTGCATCATTCAATGCAATATATGTCTAATATTTTCATGTGCTTATAGATTTTGAAGTTAAATTGCCCTTATGATAAACAAGAATGTAAAGAAAAGAGAAACAAAAAATATTTGATTTTTCAAAGTAGCATATATTTTTTTAACATCACAAATTGAGAGCTTGATAGGCATGAACAGTTATTAGGAAGATACATCTAAAAGTTAGATGTTATTCCATCTAAAAGTATCATAATAACAAATCATATCCTCTAAGATCATTCCTCTCTTAAATTAGCTTGATAGGCATGAACAGTTATTAGGGAGATACATCTGCCTTCCATGGTATGTGTTAATGTTATGGTGTAAGGTATTTAACTTTCTGATTGATGCGAATAATTGAATTTAGTGTTTTGTTATATGAGAAACTCTGAAGGATGTTCTAGAATTCTGTATCTGCCTTTGAGCTTTTGGATTGTCTTCTTCGTGAGTCCCTTTTCTTTGCCCAAGATTGACCACCCATAAACACCGCATTAGATCCTTTGGTTCACATTGGAATTTCAGCATATTTATCAGACTATAATGCCTTATTTATACATGAAAATTGAAACCAGTTATACACACATGCATTAAAACAAGTAAATAGAAGTAGCCTGGTATACCCTGTGTACTAAAGTTACACTATAAGTTTTGCATTGATAATGTGTGTTGTATCTTTAGAATTTTAGAATCCTTTCCTACTTGTTTTTTTCATTGTGTTATGTTTAATCAGTTGCTGTTTCTTAGTCAGCTAAGCTATTTTCTTGCATGAAATATAAGTATATGCTGCAACATTTTCTTAATGTTTTCATATAAACTTTTATTTCAAACTTATTTCTCCTTATCCCAAATAAACCTGGTTTTTATTAGATAATCTATAAACTAAAATAAATTTTTTTAGTTCTTATAGTCATTTAGTTGTAGCTTTGCACTTGTTGTGAACAACCTTTTATGTATATGATTTTCTTGTTGTAGATCGCAACCCCCTGATTATGTTCTAAAGGAGGCAAAGAACACTAGTAAGTTTTTTAAGTGTGTTGGGAATATACACAGTATAGATAATGGTGAAGGTGGTGGTAGAAGTGCTTACCAAGCATTAACGGAAGAAGAATATAAAGCTGTAAGTGTTCATATATTCCATTCTGAAGGCAACTATATGAAAAGTTATGAAAGAATATAAGATTCTGACTGGTCTATTGTCAATTATCTTCATCTGATAATCATTGTTGCTTGTTTCTGTTCAGAGGGAGTTAAAAAAACCGTTGATGGGGAAAGAGTATTTCGGTCATAAGAACCTTGAAGCAATTGTTACAAATTATCCTTACCGGAAAAACTTGCCTGAAGAGGATATCATTAAAGGTTGGCATCTTACTTCTACACTGAATGTCCGGCTTTCCATGGTGGGAAAACGTGTGCAGTGTGTGACTACTATCTATTAAGAACTTACCAAGGCTGTTGTGTAATGAATCTATAACAGAGGGTCAGATACGATTAGCTTTGATTGATTTCCTGAGGGGACTAGTTGAGTTTGATCCAGCAAAACGGTGGTCACCTTTCCAGGTAATTGAAGTTTCACTTTAAGACTCCTTTATCATACAATTCCAACTAAATATGAATAAATAGTAAGAGTTTCAAGTTCATCTTGCAGGCTTCAAAACACCCTTTTGTTACTGGGGAACCTTTCACATGCCCATACAGACCTCCCCCTGAGACCCCTCGCTTGGTATGGGACCTATGCGTGTAACTCTGCAATTAAAGAATCTTGAACCTTATTTCATAAATTAATATTAACTATGTAGCTTTTATTTCAATTCTTGGCACCAAGCATACAAGGGAATTGCCTATTCCTCTCCTGATTACTATTTGTATTTTTCTGAACAATGGTATAATCTTATTTTATATTCTAGGAACGTTTCTCTTATTTATAAAAAATTCAAGGTTGTTGAAAATAATTTGAGGTAGAGTTTTGTACTTGTTTGAACGAATCTTACCAATCATTTGATGAAATCTCAATGTCCTCTGTGTGTATGCTATCATAAAATTTCTTTGGCCGGCGTGAAAGATTGGACTTTATTGGTCTTCTCATGGTTGAGCATCTTTTCAATCGTAGCAATATGTTCTTGTGAATAACAAGCTTTACAAAAAGATACACTAATCTGTTATTTTCTGGGGGGAAAAGAGAAGAGGTAACACTTGCCTAATGTCTGCTTTTTCTTGGTAGCCTGTTGCTCAAAACATCAAGGTGGATCATCACCCTGGTGGAGGGCATTGGTTTGCAGCTGGTCTTTCCCCTAATGTAAGCTTCCTAATGATCCAGTATTTTTCTTTCTAGAGTAATAGACTTTCTGCATTATTTTAATAGTAGTCTTATACTGATGTATATTTTCAATCGTATAGATTCAAAACAGGAACATGGTTACCTTTCATAACAGCCCACATTTCCAAATGGTGCCGTATGCACATGCAAATAGCTATGGCAGTATAGGAAGTCATGGCAGCTATAGTGATAATACTGGACTTGGAAGCAGCTACGGGAGTTATGGAGATAGTAATAATATGTTTGCATATTATTCTCCTGTTCGCCCATCTGCAATGAACATGCATTCCCAGAGCGGTGTATCAATGCTTGGAAGTAGTCCTGATGCTAGATGGAGATATATGCAGTACTCTCAGGGGACAGGACTTGGTGTGAGTCCATCAGCTGGAAACTTCGCGCCACTTCCTCTTGGCACTAGTCCCTCTCAATTTACTCCTCCAAGTTCCTACATTCAAGTTTCAGGTGGCTCTCCTGGGCATTATGGTCCTACTTCTCCTGCGAGGAACAGTTGTCAGGGGTCACCTTTAAGTAAGATGGCTACAGCTGGCCAGTTTAATAGAAGAAAAAGCTGGGGATATTCCGGAAGTTCCCAATCACAAGATTGTCCATCATCTTCAAACTGGCAAGGAAAAGTAACTGATGGCACCA